>DWNE01009435.1:0-10906 GCA_018249875.1 Cecropterus toxeus | reverse complement strand
ATGGCCAAGGGAAATATATACGTGTGTGTATATGTGTTTGTGTGTATGTGTGTGTGTGCGAGTATATATATAAATATATGTGTGTATATGTATGTGTGTCTATGTGTGTAATATGTGTGTGTTTTTCCCAAGAGGTCGGAGAACGCGTTTACGCATTCCTGGCATCGTTTTAAGCGCGCTGTGTGTGTGCATGTGTGTATATGTGTGTGTGTATGTGTATGTCTTGAAGAAACATTGATACCACGATGTGTATAGTGTATTTGTGTGATAGGGTATTTTGGCTACTAGCATCGTCAATATATATTTGCATAAATCGAGTGGATAAATTTTGATGGGATTTTTACACAACATAAATCAAATCTAATTCTCGTAAGTGTGAGATACACACCTATTATTTATACGCTTAATTCGATTGGCGCTAGATTCATGTGAGTCATTGTTTGATATTAATTAGACACAATTATCGCTGTGATTCAAAATGGCTAGTCAACACGCAAAGAACCTGGGTAAAGCCGACAATTATATTTTCATATTTTTATGCTTACATCGCAAGCTTATATGAGGCCACGAAACAGTCCCTCCAAGCGATTTTACAAATGAGCAAATGCAACCGTAACATTGTGCAGCGAAACTTTGTGGCCTCAAAGTATTTTTACGCGACGGCTTGTGACATATGACATATCATTGTAATTGTCTCATTTAGCGGAATGTCATAGGCTACATTATTAAAAATGGCGCCTGTAAATAGGGAAAAAAGGGGGACAAGACGTATTGGGGACAATATGTATTGTCATGACAATTATAAATAATTCCAAATATATATAAATAACAATACTTTTATGTTACTAGTTTGCCGGAAATTCATAAAAATCGTTAAATTAAAAAAATATATAAGATATACCAGACAAATAACTTCATCTGCAGTTGGGTTGTATCCACTGTTTAAAGATCGCTAATGCTTGAGAGCTATTGAAACGTCGCTTGTAACGAACGTTTTGTGGCCATACAGTAAGTGTTATTTAGCAAATTTCCGCATTTCAATCGCGTGTATAATTGATAAACTTGTTATTTGTGACGGAATAATCGATTATATTATTAGTAAGAAAAGTGGTAGAATTCGACAAATGCATGCTTCCTCGCTGAAAGTGGTGAAGTATGGGTGACAGTTGATAGTGTTTTCTGGGTGTTTGGCTTGACTCTAAAGCACCTTTTAATCTATTTATTGCAGCATCTTAATGCACTGTAGCATCTTGATATATTTCAATATTTTAGTATGTATTTTCTTCTTTTCGGCTAATTATTTTAAAGCAGTTGGTTTTTTCGTTGTAACCCAACCCGCAGTCTGGTAAAAATCGGTCACTATACTGGTTTGATGTGACTTCCGGGTTTGGCGCCTGGTCAGACTTTTGAATAATAAATTTAGAATTTATTCAGGGTTTGGGTGTTAATATATTCGTCTTTGTGTGTGTCCATGGTCCCCACAACAAAAAATTCTAGCATAGGGCTATGACTGTAAACTCGACCTGTAGTCAGGTAAAAATCCAGCCCAGAAATATTACGGTTGCTTTCTAAGCTCATAATTATGGTTTTGGACAAATGTGTTAGATACTTTTCTCTATCTACATACCTGTCGTCGATTCGTCTACATGTATGTGTATATTTAACATATATTTAATATCGAAAATGAAGCAGTTTTCATAGACAATTACTACTAATTACCCCTAAAATCCGCATACATTTTAACGTACACGCGGGCGACGACGCGGGCGGCTTCGATAAACCGGCTCCGTTCTAGTGTCATTTAACTCCCGGTTACGTGACCTTTGCAACTTTTCCTTTCGTAATGACGTTGCATTGTTGCAATACCTTTATGCAATTGTTCGACGGATTATTCACATCCTTGATTTATAATATTATCGCTTTTTCCACGCGGATTTTTGTATCGTAGGTGCCAAAGACAAATAAAAACGCTATATAATAAACGCTAACAGTAAGACTCAGGATCTATACTAATAATATTTTCTAACACCTTACATAATCCTAAATAACGACAGGCGGGTCCTTCAAACGAAACTTGTACAAAGAAAAACTAACCGACACCACGTGATATTTTAAGTTCTTAGTGTAAAAAAATAGTATTACTCGAAGATTTATTTTTGCTAATGTGTTTATTTTAAACGGATCTATTTTAAGAAATCGAATTACGTTGTGAAATTGGTAAAATTTATAAGGATTTAGACTATTTTTCGAAATCAAAAGCCCGAGATTCGATCCTCGATTGAAAGGAAATCAGGCACGTAAATCAATATTTCTAAAGTAATGTGCGTATTAGAAATTAATTAACACTGTTTTACGGTGGACACGTCGCAAGGGAAACCTACAAATCTGAGAATTCTCTGAAAAAAAATTTCGAATTAGCTCTTCACCCACCTTTGAGTGTTTTGAGTCCACCGCGCTGGCAAAGTTCGAATTTTCAGACTTCCTCCTAATTTGAATCTACTTATAATACTCTGATTCTGAGAGAAGAACTGTGCCCAGCAATTGAACAATATTCTATTGACGACAAATAAAAAATATTTTTTCGCACCTTAAAAATACACCTGAATCTTTGTTACATTATTCATTCAATATTATTACTTCATTTTTCTAGGAAAACAGAAAAGAACAGGAATGCAAGGTCATCTAGTCTAGAATATAAATGTATCGAAGAGTATTTGAAAAACGCGGAACGAAAATAACGTCATCTAGCGGTTTTATTATGCATTACATTATAATATGTTAATGCGATTCATTATCCCGTGTAATTTTATTGCGTAATAAAAATAACTTCAATAAAGAACATCCATTGAATTATGTGAAAATATTTCCTTTTGTTGATATTTCGACTCTCATGTATCGTGGTCACAATACAAGATATAATATAAAGAAATAAATTATAATGTGCACTGAGTTAAATATACAATTAATCCGTAATTAAATATTCCGTAACTGGATTTGCTGCAAACAAATAAACTTATTTCGTCCCACATTTACTTTTGGGCGATATTATAGTTGATTGGCACTCCATTTGTCATTAATGATCGGTAGCGATCGCTAATGATGAATCATTAATCATCATTACTCTACAATTGTTTGACGAAGCGAATTTAGATCACGTAGGAATTGCTGATAGCAATTTAGTTATGACGTAAGTCACTATGTAATATCTGATAGCAAACAATCGTAAGCAAATTAAAGACGGTCTATTATTTAAGAATAAGTCAGTTTTAAGTTTAGGTAAGTTTAAAGTTTAAGTTAGCAAGACTCATAAAAAGTTTCATGATATTGCACAGTAGGAACAAAACGAATCCAACATAAAATCTTCGAAAATTTCATTCGGATAAACCCTATATTTTTTAACCGACTTCCAAAAGGAGAAGGTGATCAATTCGTGTGTATTTTTTTTTTTATTTTTGATACATCGAAAGTTGTAGTTAGAGTGGACCGACAGAGTGACAATTTATTTTTTATTAGAAAGGTGTTGCTTACGCTCAACCTATTTTGTTAGATTACAACGACGAATCTATGTTCTACAAGTATATGAGCGCCGACTTCGGGACTATGTACTATGTACTGTGTATGTAAGAAACCAACATATATTTAAATAATTTTTTTGCTTTTTGGTGACACTGAAGTCGGTTTCTATTTTTTGTTAAAAAGTTTTATGTGATAAAATAATAAAGTACAACATCATTGTATTTATTTTGAAGTTACTGTACAGTCCGAAGACGGCACGAATTATATCCGCTTATATTGGTTTGCTAAATATCTATTTTTAAGTAAATTGCTAATAACGTGGGTGTGCACGCTACTAGCCAACATTGCGTACTGATCGGGTAATGCTTCGTCGCGTGACCACGCGTTTGCTGACGCAGCACTGCCCATTGTACCTGCGTGTGGCACACCGTACAGTTACATTAGAAAATAATAAAAATTACATTATTTTGTATTATAGTTTACATACATATAAACGAACACTGAAAAGATAATTTTGAATGACAAAATTTTTGGCAAGAGTTAAATTCGGTATGATGCAAAAAGAGTTGGCTAATCAAACGTTAACGGCGGCCTAACCTTCGTTCGGAAGGTTTCTGACGGCGTAGAGGCAGGTGTTTGGGTGGTGATGGCGATGGTGGTCATCGCCATCACCACCCAAACTTAGCTACTGCTGCATATTGATAGAATTTGAATAGTGCGAAATATAGTCCAGCAAAATTCGTAGCTCTGACATTTTACATACATGTAAGAAAAAAATATTGTAACTGGCTATTTGTAAGTGTCCCCGTAGGCCTAAGCAAAATAAATACATTTCATTTAAATATTAGCTTAAAAAATACGTGACTGGCAGTTTTGGAAAATTCCAAAGTAAAAATAAAAAAAAATCTTTACTTGATAGAAATATAAATAAGTTACCTATTCTGAAAAGTAAAATAGACGTGAAGATATGATTTTGCTCAATGGTAATGGATTTCATTGGGCAGAAATGAATGGCGCAGAAATATTTGGATTTGTCGTATATTGTCAACTCGTAGAAACACATCAATGGGGCAATGATCTCTTAGCGGCGAACGCATCGAGCGCACCGAACAGTGGACGGAGCAAAACAATGGTACCGAGGCGAGCGGTGAGATACATTTATGTAGATATGCTGTCAACGGACAGATGGATGGAACCCTAAAATCAAACGGCGAGAGTGACGGCGGCGAGCGCGCGGTAATGATGTAACTCCTGACATTAGGCAGTGACAGCTTGATAGCTTGTTTGGCGAAACTAATCGCTACTGAAATAGACAGCTAGAGATTTATTTGAGAACGGCGCGGTGCACGCCGCGTGATGTATCAAAGCAATGGAGCAAAAGGAAAGCCGCGAGCGAGGCAATTAAAGCGCAGTAAGAAACTACGACAAGATTTATCGGCCGCTGGAGTTCTATAAGAGGCTTCGGCCCGCGCTCCGTGGCGAACCCTGGCCGCCGAAGACTATGTTTATAACCGTGGCCATTACGAACATAACAAACAGGTTTGCCCAATCTAACAATATTTTATAATAGCAACTTGCGTGAAAAAATTATCAAGTAGGTATAAAATGTGTGCTAGTTTACATAGGTAGTACATAATAGTAGATAGTAGGCCAGGTACATCAATCAGACCTACTATCAGGTAATAACCAGAACGAAAATGATATCAAGTCAACGATCGAGGTTAACCATACCGCATCTTGTAGGCATTTGTACTTGTCGATGTAGAGATGCCCAAGTAGAGATGTAGTTCCAGCCCATGTTATGTATGTCTTATATAGAACAATCAACGACATGTGGACAATTTACCTTTAGGTTTGTCGAGGGCGAGGGCGCGCGCGAAGTGCTCGTCGACGACGGCGGCGACGTCGCCCGCGTAGTGCGTGAACACGACACAGTTGGCGCTGACGTACTGCGCGCGCCGCCCGCCGCCGCCGCACTCGCCCTCCGACTCCGACGACCCGCCGCCTGCAAAACACACTTTATTACTCAATTCTACTTTTATTTTAGCTTAAAAGTGGCCCAAAGGTCTTATGTTAATCGGAAAAAGAAGTACTAAACATATTTCGTTTCAAAACGGAGCGTATGGTTGTATTCCCCACCCTGTTATAATGTTGACCTAAGAATTTTAATGGACTTTGAAAGACCTGAAAAGTCGCCGAAGCATTCCATGTATGCATGCAGCCCTCTTTTTGCAACTTTCATTAAGAGACTCCTGCTCTCGGGAATTTCTATTGATACACAAGATTACTTAAACGCTATCCAGTCCGATTAAATTTCCCTTCCTTCATAATTAGGAGTACAACTCATAGGTTATGTGCGAAAAGTCGAAATTAACTTTGCAAGTTGTATTATCAACGGTTTGAAGAATTTTGTAATATAGACTTGCAAAGAATTCCCAACTTGTGGCCGATTTCACATGAACTCCTGTCCCGTCTGGCGTTCTCTATAGATGTTTGCAGGCAGCAATGGGCACTTACCATCTGATGGACGATATCCTTGCTGGTTCGCTATCTGGATTATAAAAGAAATGTAGGAACCTACAGGGAATTATACAGTATGTGTAAGTAGGTATTTGTGTATAGTGTGTTAAGGTCATGAGTACCATCAGCGCTGGCTCGTCCGTGCGCGGAGAGGTCCTCCTCCTTGGCGCGCAGACGCGGGGAGTGGTGCGCGGGCGCGGGGTGTGCGTGGTGCGCGTGCGCGTGGTGCGCATGCGCGTGGTGCAGGTGCGCGTGGTGCGCCAGCGGCAGCGCGTGCGCGTGCGGCGGGGAGCCCGGCGACTGCGCGCCCGACGAGGCCGAGCCGGAGCTGACGCCGCCCGCGCCGCCCCCCGCGTACTCGCCGCCCGCATTGCTCGCGCTCTGCACGTTCAGCTGCAACCACACCGACCAAATTAGTTTAACTTTATGACTTTTTATCGAAGGAGATTACACAAACATGATAGAATTTGTTTCGATCCTTAGAGTAATTAGTAGACGCAGGTGCACTTAGACGAGTGCAATATCGTAGAGATACAGGCCCTCTGTGGGTCGTCCAAATCGAAAATAAAAGAAGATTAAACGACTTCTTGTATTATTCTTCGAATCGCAAACGATTAAATAAAGTCTTTGTTTGTTTGTTAGTTTGTGTTGTTATAATTAGTGATATGAGTTTTAAGTCTTCACAGTAGAAGTATAAAAGTGAAACGTTAATACCGGAGACCGGGCAGCCCGGAGGCTGCCGATAATTGATCACGCTATAAGTGTTCCCGCGAACAACCGCAGCGAGAGCTATAAATTTACCGTATAATTCCTCAATTTGCTTTCAAGTCGCCCATTCACGTAGATGTAGAGTCATGAACTTTATAATAAATCAGTTTCCAACCTTATCTAATAAATTCGTATGGCACAAGAACTCGGCCGCATAAAACAATGCGGCGAGCGGCGGCATGAAAATGTAGTTATGATGAGAAGGTGGCATTCGTCGGCCACGCATTCGCTGCTTGATCAAATAAAAATGTTTTAGAAAAAACTTATCGTTTTATTGAATAAATTTAATTATTATAATTAAGCATGGTAATGAACTTGACATGAAATCTTTGATTGATACTATCGATTGATAGTTTATATTATTTCTGGATAAGGGGAAATATTTGGGTGATGTATTTATGTATAGCATGGAGGGAAAAAGAGAGCCTTAATAATAGCTTATAAAAGATGAAAAAGTATTTTTTTTATGTAAAATTAACACCGCCTTCACCGTACCTAGTAGGTACGGTGAAGGCGGTGTTAATTTAAATTAACTTTCATGTGTAGGTACTACCTACACATGAAAGTTAATCAAAAACAACAAATTTTCTGCATATTTTACGCTTTTGTTTGTTTAGTAACCAGAGCGTTTAAGAAAAAATAACTTAAATTGATTAATTTAAGTAGTACGTAAATGGAGCTGCGCTAAAGCAACAACAACGTTACGAGGCCGCCGCGACGCGTGACTTATTAACGTTATCACCGCGAACAGTTAACTCAACAGTAAACTGAATTCTTACTAAATTCTTAACAGTGTATAATATCACCGACTAAAGCCTATGTTAACTAAAGTAAACGTAATATTTCTACCTAATTAATAGCGGCCCAGTGTAATACATAAATTATATTAATTTAATTAGCCTGTGCCTCTGGTCATTAGTTGCTGATAGGGGATTGGGGTCGTAACTTCACCTCTAAATCTTTTCAGTTTTGATATTGTACGAGGCCATTGTTACCCGACTGCGTCAAAAGGAGGGTGATGTGTTTCGAGCGTATGTATGTACATTTGTTGTATGTATGACCATTTCTTTGGAACGCGCTACGCCTCAAACGGCTTGACGGATTGTGACGTATAACATATCATTAGAATCATCTCAGTTTGTACAGCGACATAGGCTATATATTTTTTTTTAATGGCGCCTGGAAATAGAGGAAAAATAGTAAAAATATTGGCATAAACATAAACAACATAAATAAACATCCCCGGCTTGCATCCGTTTGCCAAAACTTTAATGATATTGATGAAAGTGCCCACTATACTAATTAAATTTTGTAGTTGTTTACATAGTGTAAATGTAAATGTACAAAGAACTTTTAAGTTAACTGAATAACGACGTAAATAGGTACCTGTAGCATGCAAGCTGATAGGCTTAATAAGTTTTTTTTTTTTTATTTACAATGCTACAAATGTTCTCAAAGTGTAACAATACTAATAATAAAATATATTTAAAAAATCCAAGTCAATGAAATTTAGTTAACAATAAAAAAACGGATAGATAAAGATAAAAAAAATACCGCGGCGATAGGCTAAGTAGGAATGATTATACGATCGTATCAGAAAATGAGTGTGTATTTCGAAAAAAAAATTTTTAACATTTCAAGCAGTAGGTAAGCGATGATTTTTTTTGGAAAACTCATGCCTGTGTAATCCAAAAAAGATGTAACGACATTGTTTATTTTTTTTTAATTTATTTAGGAAACACACAATTCACTTTTTACATAAAAACGATTCATAAAAAATATGACACGAATAAAACAGTTTCCATTATTAAGTAGTACAAAAAAGCAAAACAAGATGTGCTAAAATTATATTACCGCGATTGACAAAAATTATGATGCTATGAAAGAAAAAAGGATTAATAAAAAAGACACAAAATAATTACTAAGATTTGGATAAATTTATAACTAGTGTGAACTATTTGATTAAACTCTCAATCGCTTGTCGTACACTCCTCTTGTAAATACCAATCGAGCTGCTGAAAGGGTCGACACTTTGAAGGTGATTATTATAATAGTTACATGACCGATGTAAGAAGGTACTACTGTTGTACTTAGTTTTACTTAGAGGAGTATAAAACAGCGATCTACAGCGAGAGTTTAATCGAGGGCAATTAAAATTTATGTGACCAAGCAAGTGGCATAGGCGATATTAAAAAATTTAAATATGGCGCCGTAAATAGACGTTTAAAAATATGTACACCATAATGTTTTAGTGTTAGTATTCTGACGCAAACTAAATTGCTAATCAACCTGGCAATTTTAGAATTATTATCAAAACAAAACCCGTTTAATTAATTAACTGATAACGGAAAAACAGGTTAAAAAAAACAGGATAACTACCAAGACTGCTTATATCGCCGTATGGCAATATATTTAAATGGAAATATATATAGCTATTAGATTGAGTTTTTAGTTAGTCTTTCTTATACTCAGGCCTGGATCTAGAGATTCAAGTGTCTGGCCGGGGATCAAAGCCGGAACCCGCTGCGTGTCACACGGCATGGCCGTGAACGAAATTATTTTTGGAACGAAGTTCTTGTTGAGTGTATACAGGTTTTTTGTATATAATAAAAAAATAACAATAATGAATCCTGACAGTGTATATTACATAATGAATCCTGACAGTGTTATAAATTACATTATATTTATTAATAATAAAAAATAATAATTACAATTTTTTCACTAATTAATTAAAAGGAACTTCATTCCATCCGGGTGTTGGCTCTTGACACTCTCTTAAGTATTTTTTACTGCTGCTCTGAATATACTTTGAAGAAATATTACCAAACTTTTGCATTATACGAAATATATAAAAATAATAATATGATTAAAGCATTTATATTTTTACTTTTTTTTAGCTGAGATCGATTTATCGTTTAATTTCGTTTAAAAATGATGTTGTTAATTTAAATTGTGAATGTTATATCGCTAAGTAGATGAATGTTCATATTATATATACATTTTCAATTTCAAGTATTCGGTATTCGTATCTCAGTCAAACAAAGCCGATTTGACCAGTTCGCCTATCAATACTTCTAAATTATTATTCTAACATTCATAATCAAATTATCACAGTGTACAATCATCTTTACAACTTAACTGTCAACTCTCGCTTATCTTACCCCATCCTTGTCTCGCACAGCTGTTACCATGCGTTAGAAAGAGACGGATAAAAACACGCCTGCGTAACCGATTGCAGCTAACTTCATTGAATTCATTTCAGTTTTCATTTCGTTTCGCGTAGTTGTAAACGTTGTGATGAGATGACCGATCGTGTTTAACGTGTATAAAATGTAAACATCGAAATAAACAATATATAAAATGACGGATATAACAGTGCAAGTGCTTTCTTTTCTTTTTATGTGGAATAGTGTTGCATCTGACATGTTTGTGAATGAATTGCAAACGAGTGAACACAAACATGTACATTGCACCCATGAACACCCGAAGGAGGATCAAGTGAGTACAATAATTTAATATTAACGCCAGTTTAATCGATAGACTTCCTGGCTGCATAATAACCTAACCTTTGCGTGATTAAAAAACATAAATTCTGTATTTAAACAATATTTTATTGGCTAGTAATCATTGATCAATTGTAATTTGTAATGTTAAATTACACGTTCGATTTTCAAAACCGGACTTGGGGTTATGTTTTGTATTCAAAACTACCATTAGACAAAAATTAAATAGATATTGAATTAAAAAGAATTCATGAAGTATTTAATTAAAATCGAGAAAATATGCTTATAATTCGTAAAAATACAGTATTTATTTTAATATTTATGTATATCAGCATAACAGTAAGTATAGAATAACAGCATATGGACATGCTGTTATTGTATTTAGTTAAGTCGAAAATGATTATTGAATTTGTGGTTTCCTTGTGATGGTTTTAGGAAGTAAATTAGTCACAATACAAATAATGACAACCATATTGAGTAGGTACAGTAATACCCTGAACTTACGCGATTTGTTGGACTGAGTGTTAATCGCGTCGAATTCGCGTAAGTCGGGGTAAAATTTCGTATATATAAATTATTTTTAATTAGGGGCGGGAAAT
>DWNE01009434.1:0-10906 GCA_018249875.1 Cecropterus toxeus | reverse complement strand
TTATTGTATTTGGGAAACAAACAGCTATTTCGGTACAATGAAGTGTTACAGTTCAAATATACTTAAGGCAATACAGTTTCCAATACAGTTTCCAATACAGTTATGAATTTTGAATTGTGTAGTTATTTAATTATTTCAACGTTCAGAAAAAAATAAATTTTGCATAATAAATTAATGATTTGTTGTTTTAAACTTAAATATCTTTAAATAATAATAACTTTAAGTAATGTATAATTTTATAGTTACAAACTACAGTAGTAGACTAAATTGAGTTTGCATTAAAATTGCGTTACAAAATTATTTTAGAAACTTGATAGGAATTCTTCACGCGTGCTACAACGGTGACTAAACCGTTGACCTTAATGGGAGTAGAGTCAGTGGGTTTATGATGACACATTGTATTGTATTATGGGTTATGGTATTAAAGTTATGCAAGTTTGTAAGAAAGAAATAGTATATTTCGGTCGGAGAGACACCACAAAGAGAGGAACATCGGGGAGTTACCACCGCCACACCTGTTTCTAGCGTGAAGCAGTTCTTGCGTGAAGTGTAAAGTGTGGTTGCCGGCTCACTTATATATGAGGAGACCATCTTAGACCGCGAAAGTAACAACGTAACCTGTGATTTACTTCATACAAAGCTCTGTGCTATATGAAGTCACTTATAGATCAACGCACCTATTATCGACTTCAGTTAGTACCCCTGTTCTATATGAAGTTGCTTACGTATGTCCATGCGGCAGCTACTCACCCCATTAGGTTGACAGCATGCTCGTTTAAAACATCAATCTGATAAAATAGGCAAGAAGCAGTCGGACTCGCGCACGAAGGGGTTCTTATGTTAGCCTTCCTTAATTATTCATTGTATTCTGTTTTATTTGTTATGATAGCGGCAACAGAAATACAACATCTGTGAAAATTTCAACTGTCTAGCTATCATGATTCATGAGATACCGCCTGGTAACAGACAGACGGACAGACGGCGGACGGACAGATGGACAGACGAACAGACGGACTGACGGACTGACGGCCAGACGGACTGAGAGACAGACGGACAGCGAATCTTAGTATTAAGGTTCCATTATTATCCTTTCGGTACAGAACCCGAAAAAAATCACAGGCCGCAGCGACCACTCACTAACAAGGTAATGTACTGCTTGTTTGCTATTTCAATTTTATACAAAGACGAATCACATACATTCGTACAATAGACAAAACGTTACTTCATAAGAAAAACGTGCAAAAATTAAAAACATAATTAGCCATAACAGGCATTGTAACGCGGAAACAGAAAGACAATAATAATTACATATATATGTTGTAGAAGTCACGTTTTCTCACGGTGCCTACTTTGTACGTGTAATCTTTTATTTTATACTAGCCTTGCCCAGCGGTTTTACTCGCTACTACATAAGAAAAAACAAACAAACAAATATATAGCCTAAAGCCTGCCTCAATAAATTCAACACAATTTTGTTAGTAGTACATCTGATTAGCGCGTTCAACCAAACAAACTAAGTCTACAGCTTTATAATATTATTATAAAAATAAAATTAGCAAATTAGTAAATGAGTATATTAGTATTATTAGTATATAGACTATCTAACGTGCTTCAGTATAGGAAAAAAAAAAGATAACGCTAATCTTTGGAACTCCAAAGATTAGCGTTATCTTTTTTTTTACCGCAAAAGTTATAATGACCTTTCGGATAGAAAATTAAATGTCTGCCCGAATATCTGAATGATTGCCACCAAAGGCTGCTGTGACGTCACTAAAATAGTCGCCATCTTTAAATAGAGCAAAATAGAGCCTTTAAGTTGGCCAGGTTAAATAAGCTTTCCACCAAAATTTAATGTAAATCGCACAGTGGATCTTGCGTGATAAAGCAACAAACAGACATACATCGTCCTATTTCTATATTATACTAGTTTATAGACGATTCTAATGATTTGACATACGTCACAATCCGTCAAGCCGTTTGGACTTTAGCGCGTGCCAAAGAAATGGACGTATATACAAACAAACATACATTTGTACATAGACACTAGACACGTACATACATACATACAAACGCTCGAAAAACATTAGCCTCCTTCTGACGCAGTGGGGTAAAAACAAAATAAATTATCTATAACTCGTCCGTGATACAAGGAAGAGCTTAGTTACTTAAAAATCTCTCCCTCTTTGCAAGAATAACCGCACAATTCAAAAGTCGTCAATTTTAAGTTAAGGATAAGTTTTTATTATTTTAGAATTTAGAATAAAAATTGGTGCTCTAACTCCACTGTGGTTAACGGCATTTCAACTCTCATTATTTTAACTTCATTCATTAAAAGTTAAATACAAAATGATTGTTTAATTTATTTATATATCAAGCTTTTTTCCCCCTTTCCTTTCCTATATTGCGTTTTTGGTTGTTATTATACATACAATTTTGCCAGGTGGTAGAACCAATGTATGTAGTTCGATCGGGGAAGTACCACCGCCACACCTATTTCTAGCGTGAAGCAGTATGCGTTTCGGTGGAAGGGAGTGCTTGCCGGCTCACTTTTATATGAGGCGACCATCTCAGTCCTCGGAAGTAACAACGCATCTGAGGTCGACTTCACATAGAACCCCTGTTCTATATGAAGTTGCTTATAAATGTCAATGGGCGGAAGTAACCACTAACCGTCAGGTGGGCTGCTTGTTCGTTTGCTACTTCATATTAATAAAAAAATATATATACAAATCAACGATATCTTTGGAAAGCAGTAATTAACAAGAAGACAAAGAAAGACCTTTAAAAACCACTAAACCCTTATACAGTTACGTTACGTAGATAAACTATTCAAAGAATTGAAGAGTCATCAGATTATATCCTAGGAAATGCATGACAGATTCCGAGGAATTAATTTAAATTAAGTACCATAGTGACCTCCGTGAGTCATTCTAGATTCCATTCACTCAATTTTGAGACCGGTTTCGTAGTGGCTGTAGTAAATACTACACATTATTGAAATATATTCTTTAGGCACTAATAAAATAGTTTGAGGATTTTGAAACGCAAGTTTAAGGTAAAAAGGTAAGTTTAACACATTTTAATGAAATGATACAGTTTTTTGTTCTCATATTATGTGTAAAAATTAAAAATAATATCGCTTTCTACTCTTAGAGACCCATACTACTAACACATAAACCACAAACAGAAATCATCATAATATCTGCCTAGCCGGGGATCGAACGCGGAGGCCTCTGTTTGAGTTGTTAAGGGAAATAACTCGAGAGGTTAGTTGGAACTCTACATGAGTCCTTCTAACTCAGTCCTCAGGGGTAGCAACACATAATTATATGGTCGATTTCAGATAGAGACATAATAAAAGAACACTGTGAACACTACCTGTCAGATTTTTTTGATTCAAAAATCTCAAAATTTCTACAGGAATGGGATCATGGCACTACCCACAAGATGCAATAAGTCGTCGATTAAAACAGCACATATATATTTTAAATAGATAAAAAATATACCTAAAAAAAAATCCTTTGTATGAAAAATACGAAAATACTTTTGCCCCGACCTATTACATACATACTTGAGAAAATTACATACAAAGTTTGCGACAAAGCCGTTTGATAAAGCTAGTATTAGATAGATAATATGTAAGTAATAAATAAGTACTGTATAAAAAAATATCGTAAAAACCTTTCGTATTCGGCTATAACCATCAGATGGACTACATACTTATAACAACTATGCTATAAATTTAATATGGCAGGTTTCAAGTAATTACGGCACAAGGCAGGGTACGTATTGCAGTAGCCTATTTGTCAACGTATCACGTGTCATATGACTCAACCCCCACGTGCCAATGTTATTGTGGCGCTAGAGTGTCTAGATGTGGCTTGAGAGTTCATGTACGCTCTATCGAGCCTTCGACTGCAATGTAAGGTATGGTCAAAAACGTATACGTGCAATATTGCAATGTATGGATTAAACGTAGTGAATGTTTTGAAGAGTCACAATAATGTCGTATTTATAACACAGTGGTGTTTAATCGTTGCACGATTTAATATGTCATCGAAGAACACGTATCACTTATCGATTTCTAGTAGAGTGATACTGTTTCTTATACATGTAGATTTAGTTCATGTAATCGTTATTTCGCTGGGATACATAATTAATTACGTTTAAAAGTATAAGCTGTTTAATTATGCACTATAGTCTTTTCACATCTAGATTTGCTAGTTATTACTAAAAGTGTTGAGAACAACGTGTATGCATTAATGGAATAAAAAGTGGCTCATGGCCAGCATGAGTATTATAAAAGGTTGTAAAGTTTATTAATTACAAATTAACAGGCTCTACACATTACATAATAAAGACGTTGGTTTTTTCACTATAGTATCCTTCACCAAAGAACTAATAATACTAAATATCTGTTACGGACATAACTCTAATGAATCGGGCGTGCTCACGACATGAGTAACATCTAGCAGACCTAAATCTGTGTCACAATTATTATGCATAGAGCACACAGGCCGCGGTCTCGAAACCGCGATGAATAATCACGTCACTGAATCACAGCAAGAGTACCGCGAGAGGGGAATAGACTAAGAACACTCCGTGGTTCCAGTAGTATGAAGACCATCTGATGTTTTTTTATTAGATTATCGTTGTAAACGAACATGCAGTTCATCTGATGATAAGTAGATAAGTACTTACTGCCGCCGGATATTTGATTACAGAATCAATTCCAACTATAAATATAAAAGGCAATTCCGACTCACTGACTTATATATCAATGCACAGCCGAAACTGTTGTACCTAGAACCCTAAAATTTGGTACAAATGTTCCATTCATAGTGTAAGTGACTGATACGGAAGATTTTTTTAGAAATTCAACCCCTTAGGGGTTTAAATAGGGGTTAAAAGTTTGTTTGAAGTTCGGCAATTTTAAAGCAAGCTCTATGAAATTTAATATCCGGCTTTATGGGTAGAAATAAAAATACAAACAGATACACCATTTTTTTAATGTTCAACGAAGTGGGCACAGGTCTGCTAGTAAACGATAAATATTACCTAAGGTTGGACATATTACAGATAAATAAATTGTATCGCTTTCTTCGCTTACAGCCCCACCCTAGGAGTTTTTATCGTAGATGCCAGGGATTCACACATTGACATATACACAAATACTAAAACCCAGCACAGAAATCTAAATTTCTCGTTCAAATATCTATCTGACTGAAGATGGAACCCGGTTCCCTTCGAGATACAGACCGGTATGCTGAATACTCTGCCACGCCGGTCACAGATGCGTCCATTCCTGTTGACTAAGTGAATCGCCTTATGGATAAGTCTGAACTCTGAACAAAATGAAGTAATAACATTTATAACAGAATTATAACTTTTATAACAAAATTCAAAGCTTGTTATAACATTATCGTTATCAAAATTCATATATTCATAACAAAAGAACTTCTAGCAGAGATCCCGCGAAAAAAATTGAGTTCACTAACTAATTTAACTAAGTTGTGAAGTCAAACTAACTTTTACGTTTAACTCTGTTGTGAAAAGTTTTCTCCCATGAAACTTGTTATGAGAAAAAGTTTCTGCTTTTTCGCGAAACTATTTTTGCAATATTCGGTGGTTTTTGTAGCGGTTTTTGCACTTCTTACTTAGGGTTACGTGTCCACGATACAAAACCTTTAAAATGATTATTTTTAAATAATGAACTATCAGACGAGCATGCAGTCCACCTGACGGTAAGTGATTACTGCCGCCAATGGATATTTATAAGCAACTTCCCATAGAACAGCGGTTCTATTTGAAGTAAATTACAAATGCGTTGCTAGTATCGTGGCCTGAGATGGTCGCCTCATATGTAAGTGAGCCGGCAATCACACCCTCCCATCTAGTATCTTCCGTTTGATGCCCATATTGTGGTAATAGTAAATAAATCGCCCCCCCCCCCTTTTGTCACTATTTCCAAACGCCATGTTTAAAAATTATATAGCCTATGTCACTTACCATACTGAGCCGATTCTAATGATATGTCATACGTCACAATCCGTCAAGCCGTTTGGGCTGTAGCACGTGCCAAAGAAATGGACATACATACAAACATATATACATACATACGCTCGAAAAACATTACCCTCCTTTTGACGCAGTTGGGTAATAAATCCTATAATAATAAGAAAAATAATTAGAGCACTATTTTTGTCCTATTCCATTTCTAATCTGCCCTTGTCTTACATATTTCTTTTATCTTTAGCTAAAGTTTATGATTACTGTATCAAATTAATCCAAAAATATAGGTACTTTGTAATAAACCCAGAATAATTGAGGTTTTAAGTAAAATGTTGTAAGTACGAAATTTAGTTTTTTTGCGTTACATTGTATTTCACACGACTGCATCCGATGAAGGGTAATGTTTTTCGAGCGTACGTATGTATCTATGTGTATACATTGATGTATATGTACATATGTATGTACATACATACATACATTTCAACATGGCACGTGCTACAGCCCAAACGGCTTGACGGATCGTGACGTATGACATATCATTAGAATGATGAAATGGTCTTAGTTTGGAAAGTGACATAGACGATATGATTTTTAAAAATAGTACCTGCAAAAAGTAAAAAAGGCGGGAGAACGAACGACTTTTTACTAACACGACAATATGGGTATCAAATGAGCATGAATAAACCATTCTCAAAATATACAATATATACTTTAATACTTTGATTAAATATTTTGACAAAACTCATATAATTTAAATATATCATTATAAACAAAAAAAAAACATTGAAAGCAGTCGGGTTTTTTGTTTTAATGTTTTTAAAAATTTTACTACTTAACATTACACACTTAACATTAAACAAAGTAACAGTTAATCACTTGGAGTTAGTAAACGTAGAGTAGATAGCATATTTTCTAGAGTCTTTCAGTAAATGTAGGTTTCAACTAACATTATTAACTACTATATTTTTAACTAAAAGCAAATTTAAGTTAAAAAATATAGTATGGTATGAATAATGTTACTGAGTAAGGAGTAAGCCAAGATTATCCGAAGATCAAATCATTTTTCTAATTTTTTTTGGATTATATTTTCACGCGTCTCGAGATAGGGGTAAATAAAGATTACACGAATCTACAAAAAATATTATTTTTCAAATACTTTTTATTCACTACTAGAAATGAAATGAAATGAAATGAAATGTCTTTATTTTTGCATAGGCCTACGGGGGCACTTACAAATTGTCAGTTACAATATTTTTTTCTTACACTACCACCGGATCGGAACACGACCACAACTGAGAAGATCCGGCAAGAAACTAGCTCCTGTGCTTTGCTACGAGACAAAATAAAATGTTTTATTCAATAACCGTTGGACCTGGAGAAAATTAAATCTTACGCTATGAAAATATTGCTATGTTTAACATTATTTTTTTATTTAAAATAAAAATATGAAAGTCTGCAACCAAAGAGTGTAGTGTCTTCATTAAAATAGTCTCCATCCTTGAATAGTGCAAATATTAAAATCAAAAGTATTCTATAAGTTAACTATCAAACCATACCATACCAACAAGCTAAATCTATGCAAAATTTTATGTAAATAGAACCAGTGGTTCTTGCGTGATTGAGTAACAAACAGACACACCATCTCATTTTTTATATTAGTATAGATGTACTTTGAATATATATTTTGAATAAATACTAGTAACTATTCTAATAAAGCTAAGTATAATGTAAATTTTGTCAAGTGGTGGAACCAGTTCAGTTCGATCTCAAAGGTACCACCGCCGCACCTTTTTGTAGCGTGAAACAGTTTTTGAAAGGGTGTGGTTGCCGGCTCACTTATATGTGAGGCGACCATCTTAGTTCTAGGGAGTAGCAACGCATCTCTGATAGACTTCAGATAGAATTTGGTTGCTTACTACATGAAGTTGCATACAGATGTCCACGGGCGACTGTTATCACTTACCATCAAATATACTGCATGCTCGTTTGCTATCTGAATTAAATAAAAAATACAACTTAAAAAAATATTTTGCAGCAGTGTAGTATGCTTCAAGCGAATTCAAATGAATTTAATGAAACAACTAGCTTCAAATATTTGGATAGCGCCGAATAAGAATCCTACTTAAGTAATGAGATACTCACGAGGACCTCATATTCACTACATAAGGCACAAACGGATTAAAGCTAATTATATAACATTACAATTACGTAGAATATCGAACGAGCTTTGGTGAATATAATTTGTGACATGTCTCATAACATAATTAATGCAAATTGCTGTGAACGACATAATATATTCGAGGTAACGTAATTGAATTAGTTTATATCAATATCACAATAGAAATGATTCGAAACAATCGTTTTGAAGTAAAGTACCTACTTTACTTCAAAACGATTGTTTCGAATGGATTTAATTAAATTTCCACTAAGTTACCTAACTTAGTGGAAATTTAATTAAATTAACAATTAAAGGTTTTTTTATAAATATGAAGTAACAAACGAAAAGGCAGCCCACCTGATGGTAAGTAGTTACTGCCGTCCATAGACGTTTGTAAGCAAATTCATATAGAACAGGGGTTCTATATGAAGTCTATCACAGATGCGTTGCTACTCCTGAGGACTGAGATGGTCGCTTCATATAAAAGTGAGCCGGCAACCACACCTTCCACCTCACGCAAGAACTGCTTCACGCTAGAAATAGGTGTGGCGGTGGTACTTCCCCGTTCAAACTACATTGGTTCTGCCGCCTGTTATTGGTTCTACCACGTGTTGTAGGTTGTAGAACATTTCATGGTTCGACTCCGTGTGCGTTACCCTCAGACCTATTTCTGCCTTATAATAGCAAAACAAACGCTACTGTGTTCAAAACGAAGTGGTAATTGAAAATCGTTGGATAAAACGTTCCAACTTAGATCTCAGGACTAGTCAGGACGCATCTGTGGCCAGCCCCTGGTACGACCCAAAACATGGTATTGAATACAATTATTTGGCATGCCTTATATAATTTTCTTTTACCAAAAAATAGTCAACTGGCATCATATTTTCCTAACTAAAATATGAGGATACTTAGCTACCGAAATACATATGACAAAGGTACCGTGACGGTTAAACTACTTTCTAAGAGACATTATACGCTCACCTTCAATTTCTCCCTTTTCTTGCAAAATCTTCTTTTCATCAATTTCCTCATCTGAAATATTAATTTTACGGATTATTGGAAAACTAATATGTAATTACATATTAAATTTCTATATGAAATCTTTTATGTAAAAAGATAACCAAGTAATGATAGAAGATTGCTGAATCCTAACTCATTACACACTAACGGGTTGCCTAAAAGGATTTGGCAAAACACTACCGCTTCTGAATAAAACAATTGTTTTCTTTAGCAAAATATATATATCAACGGTACCAGGTCAGTGGAACTACTTCTAAAGAAACATTAATGTAAGCTTACTTTTAATTTCTTCCTTTGCTAACAAATTGTTCGGTTCATCTTTTTTCTGACCTGAAATATTAATTTTTCTGATGTTTAGGGTACTAATTTAAATTTACACACAACATTTTACAATGAAATAAAAGTATTACAGTATATATTTTTTTAGAATGTTCTATTGACTAGCTTTCATTTGATACTCATATTGTCGTGATAGTAAAAGAAATCGACCCTCCCTCCTTCTCCCCCTATTTGTAGGCGTCATTTTGAAAAATCATATACCTTATAACTTTTCAAACTGAGAAGATTGTAATGATATGTCATAAGTCACAATCCGTAAAAACAGCTTGGGCTGTAGCACGTGGCAAAGAAATGGACATACTGTACATACATACAAGCATACATACATACATACATACTCTCGAAAAACATTACTCTCCTTGTGACGCAGTCGAATAAAATCAGCACCGAGACAGTCGGACGACTTCCAAAGATAAATCAATAGCAGCTTACCTTCTGTTCCTTCTTTTCTTTTCAAATTGTTCTTTTGTCTTTTTATAGGACCTGACACATTTTATAATATAAAAAAATACAAGTTTTCTATTTATCCTATGCTTTTGACAACGTTATCATGATATACGAAGTATTTCGAAACAGACATTCTAGCGTTAAGCAGTTCTAGCCTTTCGGTGAAAGAATGTGCTTGCAGAATCATTTTCATATGAGGGGACTATATTAGTCCTCGGGAGTAGCAACGCATCTATG
The DNA here is from genome assembly GCA_018249875.1 of Cecropterus toxeus. NCBI lineage: Eukaryota > Metazoa > Arthropoda > Insecta > Lepidoptera > Hesperiidae > Cecropterus > Cecropterus toxeus. The sequence continues at coordinate 693 of DWNE01009434.1, read as the reverse complement.
ATCGACTTCAGATAGAACCGCTGTTCTATATGAAGTTGCTTACAGTCCATGGGCAGCAGTGACCATTTACCATCCGATGTACGGCGTGCTCGTTTGCTACGTCAGAATTATAAAAGAAATCGATATCAGCTTACCCGCAATTCTCAATTTCTTTATCAAATTACCTCTTCCATGTTTTTTGGGATCTGAAATATTAATTTCACAATGTCAAATTACATACAAAGTACTTGAGTAGAGAAATGGGGAAGGACAGTCTTCGAGTAAAGACCATGATTAGGCAAAAGGAGCACAGGTCGCCCCCCGACCAGGTGGACCGATGACCTGAAGAAAACAGCGGGGATCCGTTGGATTCAGAAGGCACAGGACCGGTTGGAGTGGCGCCGTTTAGAGGAGGCCTATGCAGCAGTGGAACTCGAAAGGCTGATGGATGGATGTAGAAAAATAAGAAAGTTATGGTAGAAGATAATTAAAATGACAATTTTCGTGTAAATTCACACTAGATAAAATACTCATTTTTGTTATTCAATTATGTTAACTAAAATGTCGTGTAAGTCTCAGTATTTCCAAGGAGTCATTAACATGAGCATACCTTGAATTGTTACTTTTTTTCTTAACCTGCTCTCTGCATGTTTTTTATTACCTGAAATATAAATTTTATATTTTTATATCATAATTTTAACATTAAATTACATA
>DWNE01009433.1:0-10906 GCA_018249875.1 Cecropterus toxeus | reverse complement strand
GGTGGACTATGGCCTAAAACTATCTCTCTCTGAGAGAAGACCCGTGCCCAGCAGTGGGACAATAATGGGTTGACGACAATGAACTAGCTTTTTTCTTTGAGTCATGTGTACGGCAATAAGTATTCCATTTCTTAATCCAGATATGGCTATCATCTTCAACCTTTTATCCAAATGAGATCTCAAAATTTTACGTCATCAGTAACAAACATCCACCAATCTAGTCTCACAATCTTTCATCTATAATATAATTTCAATCATAATATCAGTAAAATTTATCCTCAGGTTGCGAAAACGTAAAGCTATCATCAGAACGAATATCAAGAGCATTAGCAGCTGAGAACAGCCGAGGTGGTCGCGGCGTCCTACGTTCCTTGAGGACACCTCGTTGCCGTACCTCTGACGGGGAGTTCGAGGAGATACAGTGCGACAACGAAATTGTCAGTAGCTGCTGGTGTGTCGATGCTGCGGGATTCGAGGTAAACCAACATTTCTATAACTATTACGACTAATTAGTAAAAGACGCTCGCTTATAAACAATCCAAAAAAAGTTTGCTTTAATTATAAATGAGTAACCAAAATAGTGTTACTAAGTTGTGATGTGCCCGCAAACTCCGTGATTTTTCAGGGCGTTCAGAGGTTTATTAACATTTGCTCTATCTAATCTAGACTGTCACTACCTTATATCATAACTTGAAGTAATTTTATAACGTTTTTTCACTTCTTACATTCTGTTCATTTTATTAATTTCGAAGTGTACGGCTCTCGTTTGCGTCATTCTTTGAGTAATCTTATGTTTTTCTACGACATTCCACTGTGTTTCCCTTTAGCATCAAGCCCGCTTTATATTCGAATATACATAATATATTTCATTTATTAAGAAAAGAATAAACAATATTTGATTATTAAAACAAAACAAAACAAGAATTATTTGTATATAAATAAAAAACACAAATGTTGACAAGTTAATTTCATGGCGATACCATGAAATTAACTTGTCAACTTGTTTTTCGTGACAGTGTGCGCGCGCATTGCAAAATTTACTCTCATATTTTCTCTCTAACAGACCAAAAGGAGTAAAACTTCAAAAATGTTTGCTATTTAAATCCTTTGTACCAGGTGGCCGGTACCCGCGCCCCCGCAGCGGGTCTGGTGAACTGTACCCGTACGGCGGCGTGCGCGGCGCACACGTGCCGCATGCTGTGCCCGCTCGGCTTCGAGCTGGACGCCAAGGGCTGCCCGATGTGCAAGTGCCGGGACCCGTGCTCCTCCATCACTTGCCCTGGACAGCTGTCCTGCCAGCTGGAAGAGACGCCGTGCTTGAGGCCACCTTGCCCGCCTGTGCCTACTTGTACGTATTTTTGCAATAGTAACAATGGTTTAAGAAATGTACAAGTAAATTTTATTGTATTATATTTGTACATTATCAGGTCGACTTCAAGTTAAGAAACTGAGATTATTATTGCACATCGCTAGAAATTAGTAAAATTTCCGGACAAGGTGGAAACTTAGTTCGTTTGGGGATAAAGACAGGATAAAAATAATCATCTTTTAAAAATGGATATAAAGAATCATTTTCAAACCCGAACTCCCCATGCTAACTATGTTACCGAAGGTGATGAAACCTTTCGAAACCAATGCATAGACTATTTCTACATTTTTGATTTTTTTTCCTAAAAATGGGAAAAATTGCATCTTTTAAAAAAACTGTTTTATTTTCCAGGCAAACGAGGAAGAAGTCTCCAAAACATATGCCCCGTGGGCGAACCGATCCTAATATCTGAAACCAGTCGACCATTCCTTTGCGGAACGGACCCCGGCAAGCCGAACTGCCCGCCGCTGTATAGATGTCTTGTGGAACCAGGTAAGCTCGTTGCATACATTTGTGTTGATTACCCGTTGGCATAATTAATCGAACGGACGTGTAAAGAGAACAATGGCATTGAGTAGTACAATACAAAGACAATGCCGACGCCTTGCTACGATGCTTGCGACAATGCTTGATATGTGTTCCGTCCAAATAACGTTTATTGTGCACGTATATTTAATTGAATCAGCAAATAGGTATACAATGCATTTATCTTCAATTGACACTGTAGCAATTATTTACGCTTTCTACACTCATAGCCCCACACAGGATTTTTATCCTGCGTGGGTGCCATGGACACACACAAAGGCGAATACACAAACACCTAGACCTAGAACAGAAACCTAAATTTATCATTCAGATGTCTGTCTGGCCGGGTATCGAACCCGGAACCCACTGCGTGTCGGACCGGTATGGTGACCGCACTGTCACGCGGATTGTCAATTATTTACTTGTCTAACAACGCAAAGTTCGAGGTTCTACTAAAACGTGTGCGAATTGAACGGTGAGGAAGAAACGCAACATCAGTTCGTTAAGCGGTTGTTTATAGATTTCAATACGCGGCAGCGACCACTTACCATCAGATGGACCGCATACTCAATGCTGCAACATTTATCTTAAGAAATCTCTGATAAGTACAGAACTTTACATGACATTCATTATAAATTGATTACTATTTTTATTTACTACCTCAGTTTTAATAGACATAGACTATAGGGCGGGTAGTTTATGCTTCAAACCTCAAACCAGTGAAACCAGAATACAGTTGCTCAAACTGCTCTCGTCAACCCATTATTGTCCCACTGCTGGGCACGGGTCTTCTCTCAGAGTGAGAGAGTTTTAGGCCATAGTCCACCGCGCTGGCCAAGTGCGAATTGGTAGACTTCACACACCTTTGAGAACTCTTTTTTTTATGAGAACTCTCAGATATGCAGGTTTCCTCACGATGTTTTCCTTCACAGTAAAGCAGTGATAATTAAATTCTAATACGCACATAATTTTTGAAAATCAGTGGTGATTGAGAGGCCGAGTTTCAACCACTAGGCTATCACGGTACCCATACACTGACACGCAATCGGTTCCGGGCTCGATCCCCGGCCAGACAGACATCTATATGACGAAGTTGGATTTCTGTTCTAAGTCTAGCTGTTCATGTATCTGTCATGGCACCCAAGACACACGAAAAATTCTAATGAGTGTAGACAGCGTTATTTTATAATTATTATGATTTTACATAATGGTTAAACAAAGCCACGGCATATAATAATTAAGATAGCGTCAGTAACTAACGTACACGTTCATCAAACTATATTTATTTCTAAATTCATATCAAACTGCCATCCCTAACTGTGTTATTAAGGCATTACTAGATAACACAGCGATAGTCAACTTGACAGGTGCGCGCTCCCATGACCCCCGATGACCACATCAGAAACGCCATTACAAATTACATCTGATCCTTTTGATCATAATCAAAATATCCATGTACACATAGCGAATAAATTTTGACTATTTTATCTATTCAACACCTTCAGTTTAGTTTGATTTTTAGTAAGATTGAAGTACAAATGAACTTGCAGTCTATTTATTATATACAAGCGTTCAACCCCTATTTAACACCCTTAGGGGCGGAATATCGCTTCTCCTGACAACGAAGATGGTCACCTATACAAAAGTGAGACGGACACCATCGCCGTCTACAGAAATGCAAGAACTGCTTCATGCTACAAATGGGTGTGGCGGTGGTACCTCCTTTAGCGGACCGGGTCATACTCGTTTTACCATGAATTACAACAGTTTAAAAATGTATTTTTGGACGGACTTAACGAAAAATGGATGAATAAACAGTACTAGCCATCTAGCCAATAGGCATGTTACATTATCTGTAACGCTTTTATCTTGTTCGAAAAGTAGTAGTTTCTTTAAATTGTTATAAAAAAAATTGGACAGATCCAATGCTGCGATAATGGATCGCAACCAAAAAGGGTCAAGATGCTATTGTCTATGCCTTTAAGTACTAAATTATCTTAGAATTTGTCTTTGAATGTAGGTAGATATATATTATATTTATGTATGTTATGTACGTATATATAGAACACTATAAACGTTCCAATTTAAAATCCGTATAATCTATTTCTACTACAATATCCTGCGACTTGCACGCTACAAGTTTCGTATGTAAATATTAATGTATAAGCCGTGTATACTACATATTAGCATGATATACCCGTTGGTGTTGCAAGAGTAAAAATAGATAATATCAGTGATTCGTGGCCACAGCTTAAATAAATTCCGTGTTGATTTAAAAACAAATAAAGCGCGCGCATCGGTGTTGCTTGCGCAATTAAACACGTCGCAGACTAACGTGTTGCCAGCACTGAATATTTGATATTCACGTTATTTTGTTTGACATAGCTGTTAATGTCGCTTTGGCATGTCATTGCATCGGTGATGGTTATCAGTTTTCAATAATATACGAATGTGTAGGTCGATTTAATTTCATAGAATTCCGTTATCTACGCGTACTCGTTATCCTCGATACACGGGGATTATTTAAAAAAAGTTCTATAACACTCAAGGTAACTTTTAATTTTCTTGTAACTTTGAATAAAAACGGTTTTATAATTCTTTTTTTTAAGAATAAGAGTTGAATCTTACTCATAATATTAAAGTTATCAAAATGCAAGGAATTTGTTTTCTAAAATAGTTCCGTTCAAAGATAGCCAAAACTTAAGATAACTTTGAAAGTTTTAAAGCCCAATTTTCTCATTTTTTTTCTAAATACTAAGAAATACAGTTAAAAATTCTAAATTATAAGGTTATTTATTCTATTCTTTTATATCTAAAAAAATGTAAGAAAACATTCAAAGTTACCTAACTTATAACTATTTTAGAAGCCATTTTAAATTAGTTGTTTTAGTAGTTACATAATTTTATGTTGTGTTTAAAAACTGTTTTCTTTTTTGTTTTATCTGCACGAAACTATAAGTACCTTTGTACCTTTGTACTATGGTATGCGTATGCAATTAAAGCTCCTTATTCAAGGTTTCCACATTCGCGTTTTCAGTATTCGCGGATTAAGAAAATTGGACCATTTTTTTTGTACTCGTGGCTAAAAACAGTCGGTGTAGTCGGTACAAGCAGACAGATTCGTCGCCTTAATTTAACATGCCAGCTTTTTTTGAATATGGCTGGTCATTCGCGGTTTTTGTATTCGCGGCATATGAACGGAACTTAACTTCCGCGAATAAGGAACTTTTACTGTATTTAAATACTAAATAAACTATGATTCAAGTGAAATATTTTATGAATTGTTCAAAACGCTAAAAGAACTTGAAACTTGAAGTTATAGCTATCATTTGAGCACACAGTTTTGTTTGACGTGTAAATATGAATGGTAGAAATGACCTATCGCTCCATTTCGAATGCAAGATCTAATAGAGATATCACAAATGAGCGTTCAAACCACGCGCTGGTAGTATTTAACCGTCACTAGTGCTTCCATATGTTACGCAATTGACGGATAAGTCTTGAACGCTTTCAACACGCATAGCTCTACACTAGGTTTTTCTCATGTGTAGTGGGTACTATGGACATGCAAAGACAAATACAAAAACACCCAGACCCAAAACAGAATCTAAATTCATTATTCAGATATGTATCTGACCGGGGATCGAACCCGGAATCCACTGCGCATCAGACCTCATCCTGGTATCATCACCGCCTTACTTATTGCCAGTGGCGTACGGGCGGCACATTTAGAGGGGCGGCGAAAACAGATTTGGGGGGCGGCTAAAACAGATTTGGCAACCTTGTTTTGGCATCAAGTTAGATATTGTCTTTTTTTTTGGTCGTCAACTTAGATATTGTCGTGTTTTGTCTTACATTTAGTTGTCAAGTTAGATATTGTCGTTTTTTTTTTGGTCGAAAATATTAGTATAATATGTGGCGAGTTCAATTTTCGCCCCGGGCGGCGTAAGCCCACGCTACGCCACTGCTTATTGCTGTCTAATAACACCAGTGTTATGCTTTGCAGAGTTCTTGTCTGAAGGGTGTAGTCAGGGAGACATACTTATCCGAGGCGTTGCAACGTAGTTCTCAGGGGTAGCATATTATTTCCATATTATAAAAAAAAGAAACTCACTAAGAAATAATTCCTTGATTCTCTGTCCCTTAGGGAGTTAATAGGGGCTATACGTTTGTATTAAAACCCGCGTGCACAAATTCGTGGGCAACAGCTAGTATCCGTCCCAATAAAGTGAACTCAACGGATGGTGTCATCTCATTTCGATGTATTAACATGTTATTATGATAAACGGTGTCGCCGGGTTTCCGGAAATTGGGGTGATTTCGTTTTCGTGCACAACACATATAATTGATCATTAGGGTTGCAAGCATTTCAGTAATTGTGAACACTGTTATATTTAAGAGCTGTTTATTATTTTTAATTGATCCCTTTTTTATGGATCTGACGACCCACGTGGTTGAGCCGTGACCATAACTCTCTGACATGCAGTGGGTCCCGGGTTCAAACCCCGGCCAGACAGACACATGAATGATAAATTAAGATTTCTGTTCTGGGTCTGGGTGATTGTGTATGCATGATATCTACGACACAGGAGAAAATTCTAGTGTGGAGCTATGAATGTAGAAATCGTCTGCTTTAAATTGGTGTAAAAATTTAACTGTCTTATTTATGCTTGGTGACTTTTATTATGACAGCGCTTAATAAAATGTTGCCAATGATAACTTACAGTATTGAGATATCGTCCTTTATAAAGAGGCTTGCAAGCTAGAAGCCCATTATTTATCAGCAAGCTATTTAGAACAACATATTATAGCATTTCTTTTTTAAAGCTTTACCTAACAACGGGAAGAAAGATGGTTTACCTGATGTAAAGTAATGACCGCCGCTTATGGAGACATCCAACAATAGAGAAGTCGCCAAACCATCGCTGGCTTTGAAGGAGAGCTCTTTTGCACCCCTTCTAAACACCCAAATGTCATACAATTCCGGGAATACCTCAAGAAAGAACTCATTCGACATTTTGCACGTGGAGAACCGCCAGGAATTCATTTGAAGTGGATGGAGCAGTAGCGATGTGTTGGAGCAGCCCGCCCGGGGCGGCAAATTTTGAGGGGCGGCAAAAAAGATTTGGCAACCTTGTTTTTTTTTGTTTGGTCGTCAAGTTAGATATTGTCGTTTTTTTTTGGTCGTCAAGTTAGATATTGTCGTTTATTTTTGGTCGTCAAGTTGGATATTATCGTTTTTTGTTTTGTCGCCTAAGATTTGTGAATGGGTGGCGAGTTCAACTTCCACTCCGGGAGGCGTAAGCCCACGGTACGCTACTGGGATAGAGCCTAATCCATAAGCACTCGCTTATGGGTTAGGCTTTAGATTGCGATTGCGGAACGGTGATGTAGGCGCCAGATCAAAGAGTTCCACGGAACAGTGTTGTAAAGCCTATTAAGAATAGTTTTACATAACTACTTTTCAATAAAGGACAGACACATAAATTCACACACGTAATAATGGAAAGGTTTTATGTGTTTGGCATAACAGCAGTTTACTTGAAGCAAATGTCACGCTGTAATGAAGTTCGCGAGTGCTCGCAAACTCGCTAATTAGCTAGCAATGATACGGTACTATGAAGACGTACCTTACATCTATCTATATCTATACTAATATATAAAAATGAGATCTCTGTGTGTCTGTGTGTCTGTTGGTTACTTAATAGTGCAAAAACCACTTGTCACATTTACCTTGAATTATGCATGGATGTAACTTATTTACAGGACCAGCTTAAAGGTTATTGTTACCTGACTGCGTCAGAAAGAGTGTAATGTACTGGTAATAGGGTAATAGACTGGCACTGTTTAAAGATGGCGACTGTTTGAATGCCGTCACTACACCCTGTCACTTTAATTGTAACCTTCAAATTTTAATTTACGTCCAATAACGAAGCAATGGTATTTCTGCTCATAGATGGGTACCTATATTGTTATTATGTAAAATGAATATTAGTAAAAGTCCTTCCTCAGCCCGTCATTGCAACGCATCGGCTTCAGATAGAACTCCTGTTCTATATGAAGTTGCTTACAGATGTCCATGAGTGACAGTAACCACTTACAATCTGGTGGACTGCATGCTCGTTTGCTACTTGAATCTGTTAAAAAAACATGCAAACGACAAAAAAACAAAAAAATATAACATCGAATCCTACTTAAACTAATGAGAAACTGCTCCCTAATAATAATTATAAAAAAGAGATTTTGAAAATCGGTCCAGAAACGGCGGAGAAATCAGTGAACAAAAAAATACATAAAGTCAAACATAGAACCACCTCCTTTTCGAAGTCGGTTAAAAAGATGCTTAAAATAGTTCACGACCATATAATTTATATGATTTTAGACTAATTTATACATTTTAATATGTTACGGCATAAATAAATATCGGCAAAAAGAAGTTAAAAAAACTGCATATTGTGAATACCCGTAACATATTGAAACATAGAATTTATGTTTGATTTTGCTAAACATCCTACACAATAACCGATTTCTGTACGAAGAAATAAAATACAGTTCACAAATACCTGCAAACTAACCATTTAGCTTTAATGACACGCTACAGAGATGAATACCGCGGGAACTACTATATCTAGATATGTTTCATTTCAGCGAAAGGATGTGGTTACACTAAACTCAACACAAGCAAAACATTAACTAACTAATAATCAGATAAAATAATGTTTATAATTAATATCGAGCGGTTCGGGTTCGATCCTCGGCTGGATAGATATTTGAATGATGAATTTAGTTTATTGTGCTGGGTTTGGGTGTTTATATATATTCATCTGTGCGTGTATCCATGGCACACCCACAGATGAATAAACATGATACAGGAACAACTCCTAATGTATGATTGTAAATGTAGAAAGCGTTATAATTATTATTTAGGTAATGTAACTTCTCATTTTGTCCTTGAAAGCAAGAATTCTTCGACATGAGAAGAATATATATCATAGTCTAATACGCAAGCAAAATGCGGATAGGTAGAATTTACACTTTTTTTCTATATTGCAGAGCTTCAAATAACGAAAAGAAAAATTAAAGAAGTAATAGAAACCAGATAAATAGATCTCTAAGCAAATGATAATAATAACTTATCCGTGTGTAGTTAATAATAATATTAATAATATTTGTTAATAAAATTAATAATAACGGAAATACAATTTCAATAAAAGCCACGAAGTTTTAAAATATTTTGTTAAATTCCATGTTAAAGTCGATAAAATATTATTTTATTTGATATATGTATATATATTATTTTAATTATATCAAACCAACGTAGTAAAATAGGTATATATAAGAACTACTTACGAACATATGATAGTATGTTATTAATCCTCAATACTCATTCTCGCTATCCGATTCACTGCAAAGAAATTATCAGTAGGCGTTTACTTGATGTAGGCGGAGACACGGGCGTTCTACTGTTAATTAAAACAAACATCAGCTCATCACACTTGAAGCATCGATCAACGAAGTGTTGATTGAAGTGTTTATGTGAAGTTTAAAGCAGAAATGTAGTGTTGTGTTCTAATTCTTTGTATCTCATAATACAGATTTACTTCAAACAGTAATCTATCTTCTCGAGGCTGAAGTCAGTGACGGATTCTCTTTATATTTGGTAGTTTATATGGAATTGAAGTACCGAAAGAGCTTACCGTCCACCTGATGGTAAGTGGTCATTGCCACCCATGTTCACCTATGACGTATTTCATGAAGATCTTGGGTTCTATCTGGTCTTAATTTTATGATTATCAAATGAAGAATACATTTTACCTCAAGATACGGACTATAAATATATTTTCGATGTATTAAATTCATTTGTTTTTATGAGATTTAAAAGACAAATAGGAAACACACAAGAAAATTAAAAAAGTTTTTTTTTTTTAAGAAATTACTATTATTTTGATTATTTCTACGAGCTTTTTTTACAAATAGAAACTACGTACAGACCGAATTTAGAACCCAAATGCGTCAGAAGAAGGGTTTTTAACCGACTTCGAAAAGGCGGAGGTTATACGTTCGACTGTATGTATTTTTTTTTTATGTATGTTCACCGATTTTAATATATTAATATATTTGGCGCTTAATATATTTCGCTAGATCACAACGACTTATCTATGTTCCACGTGTATATGAGCGCCGACTTCAGAACTATGTACGATGTACTGTGTATGTACCATACCAACATGTATTAAAAAATATTTTTTACTTTTTATAGCATAGAAGTCGGTTTATATTTTTTGTGATTTTTTTTTTAATATGTATGAATTTCAAATACATATTAATGAATACATGATATATCATTTAAGCCAGTAGCATTACATTTAAACCCTGTTAATTAATGGCAAATAAAATTATTTTCGGAGAAAGATCACGACCTACCTACTACCAGAAATTGATTAGTTTCGGGCCCTTTAAATATCAACTCAGGTTGGTCAATACTAAAAATTGTGTGAAAGTGGTCAATACCGAACCGCCCTTAGACCATAAAGCGCGGTGAAGCGGCGTGGCTCTAATTATGGTCATTTGGCCATAAATGGTGGCCATCGATCATAAACACCATAACTTAAGTCGTAAATCGGAGATAGCATCGCCGTGAGTGAACGATTCGAGCATGCAAAATATAACACCTGTAAGTTCCAATCAATGGTGTCGTTTTACTGATTCTCAGATCTAAGTATTGGTGCATACGATTTCCTTATTAGATTTCTTGTTTATTATTTTCATAACGCAATCTAAAAACAAGTATTTCTAGCGTTCTCACACCTATTTCTAGCGTGAATTAGTTCTTGCATTTCGGCAGAAGGGTGTCGTTTCCGGCTCACTTTTATATGAGGCTACCATCTCAGTCCTCGGGAGTAACAACGCATCTGTGGTCGACTTCGTATAGAATCCCTGCTTTATATGAAGTTGCTTACAAATGTCCATGGGCGGCAGTAACCACTTACCATCAGGTGGGCTGCTTGCTCG
>DWNE01009432.1:0-10908 GCA_018249875.1 Cecropterus toxeus | reverse complement strand
AAGAACAACCGCCACACTTATTTCTAGAGTGAAGCAGTTCTTGTGTTTCGGTTGAAGGATGTGGTTGCCGGCTCACTTTTATATGAGGCGACCGTCATAGTCCTCGGGAGTAGTAACGTATCTGTGGTAGATAGGACCCCTGTTCTGAAGCTGCTTACATATATCCATGGGCGGCAGTACCACTTACCATCAGGTGGGCTACTTGCTCGTTTGCTACTTCATATTTATAAAAAAAAACTCATAGACTGGGGAGGTACAACCGCCACACCTATTTCTAGCGTGATGTATGGATTTGGTATATATGTGATGACAATGGTGTGGATACTAGTCGACTCACATACGTGGCAACGACCTTAGGCCTTGTGAGTAACAACACATCTGTAATCGATTTCATGTTGTTAATGTTGCTCGAAATGTTCATAGGTGGTAGTGACTGATAAACAATTAAACATTAGTTGCATGAAGAAAACAAGACCTTAGTAGAGAATGAAATACAAATATTATTAAAATGTTTAAAGCGCGGTGAAATTTGACGTTCTTTCACGGTTTTTAAAAACTGACACTCACGTGAACAAAATATGAATGGTTCAAAAATGCTGTGATGATCGCTAAAAATCTTCTGAGTTCACCAAAGCTTTGTCGGAGAACGTTAAAAGTCAACTACTTTCGAATGATAAGAAGAACTCCTTGTTGAAGCCGGTTTAAAGTGCTTCAGAGATAGAGATGAGCCAATTATGTTTAGTAACATTTAACGAAGATATAGTTAAGAAAATATAAGACCGTTAACGAGCTCATTGTGATAAATAAAAGTCCTACCTATTTCTTATATTAAATACAAACGTCTTTTGATAACTCAGTTCAATACAAAAACATTAGGTAGGTACTTCTTTGACGTTCCTGTAGTTCCGGTATTAGAATAGGGCTACGGTATCCCCTGCCTGTCGTAAGAGGCGACTAAAAGGGGACTGCGAGGTTGCGGTATGTGTGATCGTATACCGTCGTAAAGACCAGACGGTGGGCCCAGCTGCTCATCTGGTTGGAGCCCGATAGGGCAACGCGCTCAGAAACCTCTGGTTGCGTTCCTCTGTAGACCCTGGAGTAATTTTCTTAGCGCTGAGGACGGCCACTGGTGGGGGGTTTTGGTGCGGTAAAAATTCCAGATTACCTGGCGTCGCTCCCACGGCGTCGGGAAATGACGGGAACGAAATACAATATATTCAAAGAAGTACCTTCAAAGGGTTTTGAAGGTACTTCTTTGAATATATTGTATTTCAAAAGTTATTTTTAACTCAATTCACCAAGTTCGAGTCTTCAATAACAAGTCTTGTTTACAGTGTCACAACATTTTGCAAAACAAACATTTGAATCAAGTAACAAACTAGGAAGTAGTCCACAAGAAGTTGATATTTATAATCTGCCTAAGATTGAATTGAAATCTTACATGTACTCTTAGTATGAGTGTATCTTGTTTCTGTAAACAATGATTGTTAAACTAATTAAACAATTATTTGTTATTAATGTCTCAATTACTTAACAAATGGATGGGAAGATTGGAGGCAACATTGGCAATTCGAAAAATTCGGGTATTTTGGTTACTTTACGATGTTTTCTTCTAACGCATGTCATATTATATTCTACAGAACAGGCACATTTCATAATAAGAAAGTAGAAACGCTTCAAGGAATCGTAGATTTCCCGGAAAACATAGGTATAATGTCGTATGAAACATTAGTTCTAGTGTGTTACGGTGAAGTATATACAGTCTGTTTGAAACGTATTCTTCAGTTTAGTATAATAATAATTGCAAACTTCCTTAGGCAGTTGCAAGATGCTCTGTACTTTTATGTTTATTCCGGTGGCAAAGAAGAACTCAACACTATTTTTAGAACTAGTTTAGTCTCTATGTGTACCAATGTTCTATATATATTTTGTGTTGTGTCTTAAGCTATGAAATAAATGTTTTATCTATCTATCTAACTATACTAGCTATGTATTTTACAAGTTTATGAAACAATAATTTATTAGTTAAAATATGATTTTGTATATCAAATAGCACCTGGAAATAAAGGATTTTTTAATACTATTACGACAATATGGGTATCAAAAGAAAACTAGTATGTATATATATCTTAGGTTAGGTTTTTTGTTTTAATGTTTTTAACGTTAGTAGTTTAGATCACGGATGGAACTCATTACAGTTTATGTTTATGTGTAATTCGTGCATTCGTTTTATAGCAACGACCGCAAATCAAAACATTTTCACATACTTACCGTCACTCTATCAAGGCAAATATGTAAACAAGATAAAAATAATCGGCCAAGTGTAAGACGGACTCGCGCATGAATGGTTCCGTTCCATTATTTTCTATGAAAATCGGCAAAAATATCGCGTTTGTTATATGGGGGCCCCCTTAAATATTTTATTTTGTTTGTTGTTGTTCTGTCTAGCTATCACGGTTCAAAAGATACAGCGTGGTGACAGGCAGACGGACAGACGGACGGATAGAGGAGTCTTAGTAATAGTGCTCCGTTTTTACGCTTTGGGTAGGGAACCCTAAAATGTGAGAGCATGTTTACAATCAGTATTTCGCTCGAGGTTCTGCCTTTAAACTTCGGAAGATACAAGGAATATAATTAAAATGCGGTCATAAAGAAGTTTACTTATACTTATTTAGATTTTAACCGACAGACATGTTTCATCAATATCTTTGTTTTGTATGTTTTAACCAAGCCATAAAAATAGATAGCTTTAATTTATATACAATTATACCTTTATTAAAAAATTAAAATAATGAAGCAAGATCTTCAATATTATTTTGCGGTAGGTTTTTTCCTTTAACCATGGAGGACATACGAGACAGTACGAGTAATTCAGTTTTATGAGTAGTTTAATTTTGAATTATATTTCAACCAAATGAACTTTGAAAAACTAAATATTGTTTTTTAGTTTTTTTGGCACCATGGTAGGTGGCCACTGCCCGTGGATATTGTCTAACTCAGATAACAACCGCAGGTAATACTCTAAATGTTACCTGTGGTTGACTACTGATGTGTGGCTGCCTTTGAGGACTAAGTTAGATTGCCTTGAATATACTCGTATATGCCAGAATGCGGGTATTATGTTATACCTAACTGTTACTTTAACAATAAACAAACACAGGATAACTGACTTCTAGTGGTTTTATGTAACTCATAGGCACTCGCCACTATTAAAAAACAACAATTTTTCTACCAAAAGTTTTGTTTAAAGTCATATACATATGATCGGGGTTCTTGATATGATTAATAAATAAAATAAAATAATTCTAACTACTTAAACATCTTATGTCAAGTTTTTTAAAGAAATAAGCAATGACAATCGAACAATAAAGACAAAAGTGAAAGATCTCATATTACTACAATTTTCTTAAACACAATTCCAAGAAAATACTGCTGTCACCGACTTCGTAAAACCAATATGTAAATTGAAAAACGGAATAGTAGATAGACGGGAAAGATAAAAGGGTGAGCGCCGGCTGAACCGGCTAACGAGACGTAACGAGACGTGCAGTTACTGTTATCTCTCTGTCCGCCCCCGTACCGATGTTTATATTTTGAGCTGGTTATTTTAAATAACGAAACTCGGAAAACATTTGTTTATTTAAAAAACTTTATCATTCGAATATAGTGCAATGCAAGGTAAAATGAGTACAGTTCGACCGTGGAAATTCCACCGTTAAATGTAGCACGTGAAGCTGTTCTTGCATTTCGATGAAAGGTACGTTGCCGGCTTACTTTATTATATAACGAGTAGCTGGGTTCTCGGGAGTAGCAACGCATGTGTAAACTTAATAAACTTCATAATATATCATTCGAATGCAATGCAAGGAAAATTGAGAACAGTTCGACCGTGAAGGTACTAACGTCTAACGTATGTCTAATATGTAGTAATAGATGTCCGGTCGGCAGTATCATCATGCGAGTAACCGAGAATACAGTTCTAGGTTATTTAATCTTGTAAAAAAAGTTGCTAAATAGTATGATCTTTTCGTGCATCATTTAACATGTCATATTGTGGGTCCTAACTGAATTTGGTCGCCGTTGCCAACTCATTACTTTTCCACTACTGGACATGGGTCTCCTGGAGGGCAGAAGTAAGGAAGAAGTGTAAAAGGTAGTAAAGGAGAAATACGAGTAAATTGAAAAGGAGTAGTGTGGGAAGGGTTTCAACTATAATCCATTTTGCTGGCAAAGTGCAAACGCGCCATCATAGCTCCGCCATTATAGCTAGTGATTTTTTTAATGGTTAATACACACATGAAAAATTATGCATGGCTGGGCTTTAGACCTCGAACTTCCGACGACTTTCAAGTTGTTGTTGTACAGCTATAGGTTGCTGCATGGCATAGCTATTAGTCTAATAGACTGGCTTTTCAAGAGGTTTTAAATAGTATTTTATTAATTATATCGCGGCGAAAAACCAAAAAAAGGAAGTATGAAGTTTGAACACATTCTCACAAATAAAAAGAAGGTTGCGACTAAAAAAGCTTTTAGAAAGTCCGAATGTCGGTTTACTTTATATTAAGGCTTTCAAGATTTTGAGAGGAATAAAATTCTACAGTTAGATGAGCTATGTCTAACTTACCTTACTTCCAGACATGCTATTAACGTAAAATAAACTATGCAGACCAAAAAATGGGAGCAAAATAAATAAATAATTTTAAAAATAAAATAAACGTTGTAGAAATCGGATTATAATTATGAAGTTTTGACCTTTCAATCTGTATATTATAGTGAAGACAGAAGCAAACTTAAGAATAGTTAGTTGTACATACTTAACTATACATATGTCTATACTAATATTATAGAGTAGTTGATGTTTGGTTGAACGCGCTAATCTCAGGAACGACTGGTTCGAATTGAAAAATATTTTTTCTGTTGAAAAGTAAATTTATCGCTGAAAGCTTTAGGCTATATAACATGCTATTTGTTTGTTTTCAAAAGATTATCCTGTAATAAACGCGGGTGAGCTGCGTGGTACAGCTAGTACAATATAATGTTGCAGTTACGTGAGCTTAAATGGATAAAGAAGATAGATATACATAGTTTCAAACTCTGTTATTGCGGTTACTGATTTTATAGCGTCCTTTGAGAAAAATGTCATCATTCAGAAAATAGAGTCTATCGGATTCGCTATCTATTTATATAAAAAAGTCTCGTGCCAGGACCACTGATAGGGACCTATTGTGCGAGCTCCTTTTACAAGCTTACAAAATATCAGACCTTTCCTTGAAAGCTTCATTATCCTTCCAAAATCTTAAGTATAACAAGAATACAATAGCATAATGAGGCAGTGTCAAATAAGACACAAAGCATTTCGAGAACTAGTAACATTGTTAAAAATATTAAAACAAAAAACCAGACTGCTAAAGTGTTTTTTTATCATAATGATACATTTCATTTAACGCTTTATATAAGTCTTCGTAAAAATAGTCAAGCAATAGTATTGTAAATATATATTTTAGAATCAATATATGGTTATCAAAGAAAAGCTAGTAAAGCAAGCTTTTTTAATATCACAGCAATATTTCTGTGATAGTAGAAAAGACGTTGCAAGGCGGCATTTTTTTTTAAAGTATATAGCCTATGACATTTTCCAAACTGAAACGATTTTAATGATATGACATTTATCACAATCCGTCAAGCCGTTTGGACTGTAGCGCTAGACAAAGAAATAGACATACATACAAACAAACATATATACATACGTACACACATACAAACATACGCTCAAAAAACTGTACCCTCCTTTTGACGCAGTCGGGTAAAAAAAGAATAAGCTAAATTATTTGCAGGGCAAGATTATTACAATATTATCGATTTTGTTTTAGAAATCATTAGATCACTGCTGTAATTATGTAGCTTCAATTGGTTTATTCGAAATTTTAATATTTTGTTTTCAGCGCAATAAGTGTCATTGATTTTTTGTTTCTTTTTTTTTTTAAATATGAAATGCAAACAAGCCCACTTGATGGCAAGTGGTTGCTGCTGCCCATGAACATTTGTAAGCTACTTCATATAGAACAGGGGTTCTATATGAAGTCTATCACAAATGCGTTGCTACTCCCGAGGACTGAAAAAGTCGCCTCATATAAAATTGAGCCGGCAACCACACCCTTCCACCGAAATGCAAGAAATAGGTGAGGCGGTGATACTTCCTCGGTCGAACTACATTGGTTGTACCACCCGGCGATATAATTATAATTATAATAATAAAATATCAGAAATGCTCATAAAAAAAAAAAACAAAATGACGTCATAAGAGCAATCGAACATATGGCATACCTACGAATTACCTATAAATATAGTTTGGGGTTTATTACTGACGACCATCGGCGGTAGTGTTCTCTAACCTTCTGGGGGATTAGACGTTCATTTTACATTCCTATATTATAAAAAAACAAAGACGGAGGACAAATTTAATCTTATAAAAATGTTATTAGTATTCTCTACGTCAATGAGTGACATAAATGGATATGTTTACATACGTCGATACAAGATATGTGTGTATTGATTATAGCGTGATATAAATCCTTGCCCTTTATCCGACTATTATGGTTAACCTCATCGGACGTGGGATTGTTCTTAGCGATAAGACCGATCAATAAAATCTTACTTTCCTTGACTCTGTAAAGTGGGTGAATGAATATTCACTTCTGCATTTTTCAAGTCGATTTTAATAATAAAATAAAGATCTGAGTAGTATACAATAGGTGGTTTCATCGCTGAGAAGGGATCCCTATTATTTAGCACATTGAAGAAACAAACGAGCATGCAGCCCACCTGATGGTGTTTACTACCGCCCATGGACTTATATTGTACAGGCAATATATGACCGGAGTCCTACCTAAATTCAAATCATGTTGCTACTCCCGACGACTAAGATGGTAGCCTCACATGACAGTCAGCCGGAGTCTTTATAGAAATCCCACGCATGGAAAAGATTAGGAAAAGAATGAGTTGTATAGGATAACATACAAACAAGAAAAGTAAAAAAAATAAAAATACAGTAAACCAAATAATATGATAATAATGTATGATCAAAAGTATTAACCACAACATAAATGAGTAAGTAAAATAACAAAAGCAAGAAAAAATGTTTTTATTGTAAATACAATTTCAATAATTGATTCAACTATATGTATAATGACGTATAGAGTTGTATGAACTATTTATTCATTACATCTGGCCGAATAACAAAAATATTAAACTGTCATTGTCATCGTCGTCACTGTCGTATTTTAACATAGCAGGTTTTGTTACATAATAACAATAACATAACACAGTAAACTTGTTTGTTATTTGTCTTCGCAAAGAAAACACGAGGAAAGCTTTTGTCTCATGTTACTGTAATATAAACATATATGGGGTTGGTAATAACGTTGGTAAAAGCCATTTACATAAAAAATGTTATTTATGTCTTATCTATTGACACTTCAAAGGATATCATGATCTTAAGTAAACGTATTGGAGTCGATCGACGCTCGTCCTTTATTTAAGTCACAAATATCTTTATCAGTACTGTTTTGGAAAATATGTAAGAAGATTATGTATGTCCAGGGCCGTCTTAGACTATGTTATGGCCCTTGGGCACACAAGAATTCGGGGCCCCTTTAGAATGAAAATAAATCAAATTATACATTTTTCCACTATGATCTGCTTTATTGTGGGTAATCAAATAAACTAGTCACAGAAATTAAGCAGCTGTGACTCCGAAGAAAGTTATTGTACAGCAAAAGAAAAAATGTAATCGGGCAACGTGAAACTGGAATACGCCCAAGCCACACATTATGCACAGGCAATATCTAACTTGACAACAAAGAAAAACGACAATATCTAACTTGACGACCAAAAAGAAAAACGACAATATCTAAATTGACGACCACAAAGAAAAACGACAATATCTAACTTGACGACCACAAAGAAAAACGACAATATCTAACTTGACAACAAAAAAAAACGACAATATCTAACTTAACGATAAAACATGGTTACCAAATCTTGTTTTGGCCGCCCCTCAAAATGTGCCTGTGATGAAATGTGAGAGATATAGTCGGTCCTTCGGAGCCCTATGAGGATGGGGGCCCTGGGCACTGGCCCCGTGTGCCCTTATGGTGAAGACGGTATTGTATATGCCGCTTTATGTATTCTAAATATAGTTTTAGTTTATATTTCAAAGTAAAAGACGTATCCTAAACCTCATTCATACATATTTGTTTATTATAGGAAAAACTAGGAACATTTTTGAAAACAATTGCTTCAAACGTTTCATATCTTCAGATATATTTCCCAGGTGGTAGAACCAATGTAGTTCGATCGGGGAAGTACCACCGCCACACCTATTTCTAGCGTGAAGCAGTTGTTGCGTTTCGGTGGAAGGGTGTGGTTGCCGGCTCACTTATATATGAGGTGACCATCTCAGTCCTCGGGAGTAGCAACGAATCTGTGATAGACTTCATATAGAACCCCTGTCCTATATGAAGTTGCTTACAAATGTCCATGGGCGGCAATAACCACTTACCATCAGGTGGACTGCATTGCTTGTTTGTTATTTTAATCAGATAAAGAACTTACTTACGTATTGTCCCCTGCGTAATATAAATGAAAAGTGCCATATTATTTTCTTAGTACGTATCCGTTTGTCTCCTAAATGGCAGTTAGATTGATAATAAAACGTAATGGCTAAGTAATAGCTCAATTAGGAATAAAGGTACCTTAATAATTCTATTACTTTTTGCAAGTTCTGCGAATGGGATGTTAAGTCTGATAAATTGCTTGTCTTTGTTTGACAAATTTGCAATGGCTCTCGTAGCACTGAAGTTGTTTTTATAGAGATCCAGGTTATGTTCCGGATGAAATCATTTAACATGACTTTTACCTAATTCTAGTACAGTAGTTACTATCGGTAGAAAAATGCGGCTGCCGGTTTATTTTCATATAAGGCGACCATCTTAGTCCGCAGAAAAATACCCCTGGTCTATATGAAGTTGCTAACATGTTTTCTTCCATTGACGGTAGTTACTAGTTACCATTATTTGGACTGTATGCCCGTAGCCTTTTAATTTACACTGTTTATGACTGGTGCACTAACAATTTCTTTCTTTTTACTAATTTTTTATTGAAATATATACGAGGTATACACGCGCGAAACTTTCTTTTTATTAAATCCTTGCTTATTCCCGCCGCTTCACTCTCGTTTAATATTAATTATATATATGTAAGGTATTATTTCTCTTATATGTTAACCCAGTTATGTTATATGTTAAAGTGTCTGTGTGCCAAATTTTGATGAAATCAGATCACTAGGTTTTGCGTGAAAGAGTAACAAATATTTACATCCAAACTTTCGAATTTATAATATTGGTAAATGTTAAATTATGTATGGTATGTATAAAGCCATGAGCCATGAAATTATGGTATTAAAGGGTTATAAGTAAGAAAGTTTATTTGTAGTTCATTATACATGTCGGTGATAGTAATTTTAGCCAAGAGTTTTACGACTAATCTTCGCGATGACGTAATGAGATCTGTCTGCGTTTGCTCAGGGTCTAATTACTTGCTCTGTCATACGTTTAAATCCAGCCATTCAGGGTTCAATGTATTCACACTTTAATGAAAATGTGTATGTGATACGTAGTGTGGTAAGACGCCCTTCGCTACATCTTTGTCATACATATGCATATTATAACATATGGTTTGAGTTAGAGGTAGATTCTGTTATAAACATTCGCGGCAGCGGGTTAAAGGCTGTGTACATCTTGACATATGTTTTGACGTCAATACTCTTTAATAAGCATTCAAAAGTTTTAATACTCTATATGTTAATGTAGATCATATACTATACTCGTGCCAAATTTCAGTAAAACCCGACCAGAAGTTTTTGCGCAAAATAGTATCAAACACACATACATACGAGTACTAACAAACTTTCGCATTAATTATAAAGGTAACATTAATAAAAATAATATGAAACAGGTTAGAACGATTATGTTTCTACAGGGGAAAGACTACAGTCATACATATTTATAGCGCTCAAAGGTCTTGAGTTTCGGAGAAAGGGTGTTATAGTTGAATCGCTTTCTTATAAGGCGATCATTTCAGTCCTCGCGTATAGTAACCATCTGTAAGTGACTTCAGATAGATGACCCTTGTGCTAATTTCTATATATAAAGTTGTATACAGACATCTTAAGTGTTTAAAAGCGTGATAGTCATCAAAATATGTAAAAAAGGGATACATATGTGAAACATCTATAGGCGTACGTAAGTCTGACTTTATTTGTTTTAGCGCCATCTGTTGAACATTTTCGGATCTATTATGTTACGAACAAAACTAAGCGGTATGCGCTGTTACTTCAACTTACTGCTGGGTGTTGTACGTAGATGGCGTTATTTTCATTATGTATTATATTATATTTAGTTCCTGTCGTAATCTTGTCTTTTATGCATATGACTTGCACAAACACGATGTTTCGCATCTGCCAGGCGTCCACTGACAGTTATGTTCTTATTTCAGAAATATATCTGTTAGATATTGCTATATCTACACCAATAACCATGAATCAATGCGTTATAACAGCAAAGCTCCCAAAGCTAACCTCAAGTGGGGCACTTATCTTATCGGATGTTGATTACAAGTCCATTGGCGGCAGTGTCCACTTATCGGGCGAACATATGTTCGTCTACCACTTCCATATTATGAAAAAAGTTTGTGTGTGCGATTCCGATCGGCAGAAGTTAAAGTTAATAATAATAATAATAAATAATAAAATATTTCTGAGCATAAAGATATCAAGAAATAAATAATAGTTTAAAAAACTAAAAAAACACGCTTTTATTGCTAACTGAACTAAAAAGTAGAAAATAATTT
>DWNE01009431.1:0-10910 GCA_018249875.1 Cecropterus toxeus | reverse complement strand
AACATGAACCAAATTAAAATGGGACCCAACTGTAAGCAACACCTTTCGAATAAAAAAAAAAATATCAAAATCGGTCTACTTTTACTACCACTTTCGATGTATCAAACATAAAAATACAGACGAATTGAGTACCTCCTCCTTTTTGGAAGTCGGTAAAAATACGGAAAATAAGTAATGACAAACAAATTATAATCATATATTTTACTGCTTATTACTTTACATTGTTTAATAAGAAGCCTCATATTAAATGAAATGAGATGTTTTTATTTGGTACAGGCCCATGGGGGCAGTTACAACATTTTTGTTTTCACACTACCACTGGATCGGACCCTATATACAACAGTATTAAACAAAATTAAGTCAGATTTTATTTGTTCTTAATTTAATAGAATCTGGATTAGCTATATAGTTATATAAACTTCCTCAATGTAGTTCATTCAGTAAGTTAGCTGACTTTCTTTTCATATATTGCAACGTCATAAAATACTATTAAACACCAATAAAAATATGCATAACAGTTACTTACTTTTTGACACCTTTCTCGATGTAATAATTTCGGTAGAATCCGCTTAGATCTTGCCTTATCGGACCTTTGTACAGAATGTTTAGACTATATTCCGTTCCAGGTAGTATCTCTGTTTGCACGTTGATAAGAGCAAAGGAGTATTTTTCAACAAATTCTAAAGCATTTGTTGCAGCAAGATCTACAGTATTGGAGCCCGTGGTAACAGTTATATCGGACTCCTTAAATGTCAGATCTTCAGAATGAAGTTTTATTTGCTTTATACTCTTGTCTGTAGTGAAGCGAATAGTTACTTCTCCGTCGAAGGTAAAGGCATTTTCACTCCCAGTATCGAAATAAGGTTTAATTGTTATGGCATAAGCTATTGGCGTTATACTGGTGTTCAGTCTATAATTAGTGTCCCCTCGAACAGTCTGTATTGCTATGGCTAATACAGCCAATCTTAGCAATTGCAGTAACATCTCTGTAAACGAAAATGTAAAACTAGTATCATCATTAAAACAAAAAACCCGACAGTCTAAAACGAAATTTTTGTTCATAATGATGTATATTTAATTTAACGTTTTTTTTTTGAGTTTTTGTCAAAATATTGAAATAAAGGTATTTTAATATATGTATATTTAGATTGATCTATTTACTAGCTTACATTTGACACCCATATTGTCGTAAAAGTAAAAAAAAGATCTCTCCCCTCCCTTTTTCCTATACTTCTAGGCGCCATTTTTTAAATTATGTAGCCGCACGTCACAATCCATCAAGCCGTTTTGGCTGTAGCGCGTGCCAAAGAAATGTACATACATACAAACAAACTGACATACATACATACGCTCGAAAAACATTACCGTCCTTCTGACGCATTCGGGTAATTACATATTCTTTTTAATAAATTTACCTAATGGAATAGGTAAATTTATTTATTATTGTCCATCTTTTGGAAATTAAATTATGCTAAAATGCATAATTAGGTTAACTTTAAAAACGATGTTTGATGGCTGAATGCTAATTATTCATATAATAATATTTCTCATTAACATGTTAGTTGATAGCACAGAATTTCAAAGGAATATTTTTAGAAAATATATTTCTAAAAATTTATTTTAATTACCTCGTATCGAAACGGTATAGAAAAGTACATTATTACAATAAACGAGGAATTTATTATTTTGAAAAGAAATTTATTGCATAATTTATTACAACAAATGTTATTATTATTAATAATTGTAATGTCGAAACAAACTTACCTAATGTTTTCAGTTCGACGGCTTAGGATGTTACTAAAACTGAAGACAGCAACATTTCAGTAATAGAAGTGATAAGAACATCTCGAGTATTCTTATCTGGATATATCGTTGATAAATATTATGTTATGTGTCAAGTGCTTAGAATGTTAAAGTAAGTAAGAAGGTATTACAATGGGGGAGTACCGAACCTATGACTGACCTTAATTAAAAATTGAAATTGCATGTCATGTGTCTTTTCTACTTTTGTGTCAGTAACTTCCACAAAAAAAATACAGTGAGATTATGAGTGTAAAAATCTGACTCCACAGTAACTACAGTAGTGTTTATTATTTAGAAGCAATATATACCACCACTAACAATGCTCTACCTAGGGGTTCTACCTATTAAAGGATGATAAAATAAAAAGGGGATAATAGTGTTACAAATACCAATTCCAGCAGTTGTTAAGTTGGAGGCATAGGTACTCCTATTTATGAAAATTACTGTCTCCTAGAAGTGAATAGATGGACTCACGTAATTGCATTTAGAGGAGGGTTGAAATGTAAAGGTTTCAAGAGGATTATTCAACAATAATAAATGATATAGATTTAAACTACATCATAACTATCAATGTTTTAATATTAAGTACTTGACCAAATTCAAATAACTAAAACATTCGACTTTTTACAGATTTAGATTTGGGTAGTGACTAAGTATTTATATATCTGTAGACAAATTTACAACAGTCTCGTCAAAGATAATATTTGGCATTTTTATCTTATTTTCAAGTTAGAAATTTCGTCAACAGAAGATAATATTCGAAGTAGCTGTTGACGTTACATTTATCTTGTGTTGATGTTTTATCGAAACATCGGAACGACATAGGTCTCCAAAATTTCATAAGTATGTTAAATACGATAAATCTAGAACTAAAAATTATGCATTTTCTAGATTTATATAGAGATACTATTCCGTCTTAAGTAGTTCGAAAAATATAAAAAAACTGATAAATTATTACATAATAATTTCGTAACATGATTATAGCATCATATCGCTGCATTTCATAATTATGATGTGAAATTAAAATTATAGTTATAGATAGATAGATATAGATAGGAGAATTCTATTTAGCCAATGGAACTTTCAATATCATCATAATAATTAATATTACCTACATGAAAATAATAAGAAGCCGTAAGATTTGCATAGGACCTAGTAACTATTTTAAAGGTAAGCAATAAAATATTTTACGAAATGAAAAATAAAATACATTTGTAAGCTTTATTAACAAATTAATAAATTAACACATTGTAAATATCAAAATAACTATTTCTATGTAAATAATACTTAAGCTACTAACATTTGATAAATATTTATATGTAAGTATATGTAAATGCAGTATAAATAAATATCAAGTAGATGTATCTAATTATCTACTACCATCATAAAATGTCAGCAACACTTCAATAAATTAATGTTACAGAAATGTTTAGGTAAAAAAATAAAAATCCAAAATGAACAACAACACTTCCTAGTATATTTCTGCCTATCGCAAAATAAAAGCAAGACAGGTCATTAACAGCAACGCAGTTGTGGGTAATGTCACACCCGCTGAACCTCTAGCCGCCCGCACGATCCTGGCTGCTCGTTCCGTGCCCCATCGCATATTATTCCTGGATGAGGTGATAGCGTTCAAGCCTGTTTGGAATGATGGGATGCTCGCTTGGTTACTGTTAAGCCATTGCTCCATCTGGAAACGAGAAGTTTGTTTAATTTATAAATCAACACTAAAGAAGGAATAACAACAACAATAAAGGAATAATCCCAAGGGAAATAATTTGAATAGGTATACAGCCCTTCCCCCTCCCTGCCATCCCCCTAACTATAAGACAGAGTAAAAATCTCTTTTTATCTTTGGAATTCTTTATCCTGTCTTTGGTCGGTGAAGCCCACACCTAACAAAAATCACGCTATACATAGGGTGGCGCCAAAAGTTTCCACCCCATTTCCTTATGTATTTTATTGTAAAAAACTTTACTTTTGATTTCAGACTGTGTTTATTTGATTTCTAAACTTTTGGTCGCGGCCAAAATTGATGATGATTAGGGGCCCGAATTATGGAATTTTCTTTCACTTTTGCCAGAACTTTCAGCGATAGATTCTCGCATTCTTGACTCGTAAATTCATAAAAAAAAAAAAAAAAAAAAATATTGTAGAACAGATAAATATAATATAATAAGTCAAACGATCTTGTCGGGCAGTGCAAATTACCAAAACCTCTTGATGTGGTGGACCGGACAGGCGACCCGAAAATGCATTCTTGAGGAGTATAGCGATGTATAGCTTAGTAACAAGTATTTTGTTTCTGTTTACTTCATAAATGTCAAGGCAGATCAAACATTTGTTGCTATTTGCAGAAATTATAGCATCTTTCGATAGGGTTATTTTGCGCCACCATATACCTAGCGGTAAGCGGTAGCATATATCGCCTGTTCAAATATATTAGCAAATGCCTTAAATGGAATAAGCCAGTTCGTTTAATCAAGGATTAATTAATGGTCTTTGTAAATTAGTGTCCTTACATTTAAGATTATCTAAACTTACGTCTTGTAAACCTTCTTCGTCCAAATAGGAAGCCAGATTGATAAGAACATTCTCCCACCAAGCTGGTAGAACAACCCTGAGAAAAAAATAATAATAAATAAAATAAATATTTATTTCAATCTGTTTTTAGTGTTCTTTATTACAATGGAAACAGAAATACATCATTTTTAAATTTGCAGTCTTCCTATTAGGGTACATGTGCCTGGTAACAGATAGGCGGACAGTGGCATCTTAGTAATAGGGTCCCGTTTTTACCCTTTGGTTACGGTACCCTAAAAAGTGATCAAAAGGTAAGGAACCTTTGGGAAGTCGGTTAAAAACATATTTCGATTAATTCATTTGTTTTTTTTTTTTCTAGTAGGTAAATTATAACATGAATATGTCTTAACATACAGAGTATTGGCTATTAGTTGTTAAAATATATTTTTTATAGTATATTTATTATTTAAATATATTCGGTATCGAACAAACGATAAGACAATAGGATAATATTGTACGTCAATAACAAGTAGCACTTCGTTAATTAACTAAGTAAGGCGCGCGGTTTCACTCGCGTCATTAAAAATGTATCCTTAAATTGCAATAATTCAGATAGACTTCGAGCTAGGATTGACGAATATTACTAGTAATGTAAAACATGAATATTACTTAAAAAACTATAAATACGTATATGTTTTCAATCCTTCGAATTAAATTCAGTAGTTTATATTTGATGCAATTTAAAGCCCATAAACATACAGACCAGACAAGTTCCAAAATTAATAGAAATAATACTATAACTTATTCTTAGTTTCTCAATTTTTTTTCAAAAATATTTATTATACAATAAAATGATAACACTGCATATCTTTGCAGTGTTATAATTTTTATTATTAATGAGTATCATGTGTATTTAAGATCAAAAACGTCTAGGTATAGGTATGCCCAATTTTACTAACCGACTAAGTAATGGTTTTTACGTACAAGCGTGACCGAATATATGTATGTTATATATTACATATACACACAAACTTTTATATCAATGATACTGGTAAAATATGTGTAGATTATAATCATTAAGTGGCGTTGAAAACATCAAAGAAGCGTAATCGCGGACTTATAATTGTCGTATCACTAGTATTAAAGTATTAGTATACTTGAAAAAGGGTAGTCACTAGTTAAGCCCTGTCTAGTAATTGGAAAATTGAGCATCACATACTCTAACGGTGGCGAAAAACGTTCTGGAGATACCTACATAGCTATTAAAATAATCAAATATGTTATCCCGGTCTTAGGCAGCATGTGAGACTATGGCCTTCAAACGACTTGGCCAGTTCTAATAACGATGTCTATAACAAATATTAATTCTAATAATAAATAGGATTTTTTCTCATCGTGGGCGCTATGAACTCAAACAAAATCGAATACAATAACGCCCAGGCCTAGGACAGAAATTTAAATTTATCATTCATGTATATTATGTGTCAGACTACATTTGCTGCCAATCAGAGCCGGATTTACAGGCTTGGGGGCCTCGGAGCAACAAAAAAGAGGAGGCCCCCAAATTATTTTCCAAAATATTATTTTTAGACGAGACTTTTAATAAATAATGTACCGTGTAACCAAGTACATTCTACTAATATTTAAAAATCATATAAATATAATCGACAACAAGAATTATCTGGAATCAAAAATCCGAAAGTATAGGCGTCCCTCTTTTGTGGAGGTCCCGGGACTGTAGTCCCGGATCCCCTCCCCCCTAAATCAGGCCCTGCTAATTATAGTGTTGATAAGATAATACTCACTTGCGTCTAAAGTCTTCTACTCGAGGTTTGATGTACTGGAGAGCGACTTTAGCATTCTCTCTGTTGCCCATGTAGAGGAAAGTCAGAGCATTAACACTATCTTGAGCCTTTACTTCTGCGCTCAGGATCATATC
Source organism: Cecropterus toxeus (assembly GCA_018249875.1). Taxonomy (NCBI): domain Eukaryota; kingdom Metazoa; phylum Arthropoda; class Insecta; order Lepidoptera; family Hesperiidae; genus Cecropterus; species Cecropterus toxeus. Next base: position 4,645 of record DWNE01009431.1, on the reverse strand, counting down.
CAAGTACCTGATAATAAAAACATTGTTATTGGTTTTACTGATCGCATTTTTTTTTTGATGACAAACATGTATAGGCGTAGTTAAACCTGATTTTTGGCGTGGCGATGCTTGCATTTATTTATTTCAGCGCCATCTGTTATACATTTTCGGAAATATAGAACAAAAATAAGCGGGCTGCGGTTAGTTCGTCTTAGTATGGTGTTCGTAGATGGCGTTATTTTCATTTGGCTGTATGTGTAGTTCCTGCCGCAATTTTGTCTTCTATGCATATTACTTGCACGAACACAATGTTTCCTATCTGCTAGGCGTCCCGTGACGGCTTCTTTATTTATTACATAGAAGTTGCAAACGTGCGTGCAGTCCAAGCGATGGTAAGCGGCCACTGCCACCTATGGACATCTGTAATCAACCCTAGATAAGATTGTTCGTGCCTGAGGTTAGCTACAGATACGTTGCAACCTACAGTTGAGGACTAAACTGGAACGCCTCGGATAAGTATGTCTCCTTTACCACCAGACCAGAACACAACAACACTTAACACTGCTATTACAAGGCAGAAAAAGTGTGGCGGTGGTACCAGTACCACCTGGAGTCGAACTATAAAGGGTTTGTTGTATGAGTAGGTTCTTCAAAATAAAAATAATTTATTGCATTAAAAATAGTACAGAGTTTTACCCCCTTTTAAGTATATTTATGCCTGTAGTATTGGGCCCTCTCCCCTTGTACAATTCTAAACTGTAGTTAATACATTAAATAGAGTTCAATCGTCTAATTATTACCTGTTGACCGCTCTGACATCGCTAGTGCAACCGAGTGCCCTGAGCATGGCGACTTGGTCCGCCTGGTTATTGGATACTACCCAACGTCGATACAGGAACTGCCACTCCTCGAAAGCACCACTGCGTAGGCCTTCGCAGAACACATGTCTTCTTAGGTTGGGGTTCACACTATAAATAAATATGGAAATAGATGAAATTAGAACATGCTTTTTAGTATCATAGTGTACTTCATAGAACATCAACAAAATAAGATAAATAATACATTATCAAACAAAAGGCGGTTTATCGATGAAAATGTGAATTTTTGTGAAACTCAGCGCAAAAAGTGAACATTTAGACAGACTGCAATTTTCTTTTATTTTATACTTTGGTAGTACTGTACTATAGTGTACGCTACTGTACTGTCGATAGATTAAAGTTTTGGACGTACATGATCTTCATTAAGAAAGGAAATCACAAATATTTTAAAATACAACCTACATTACGAATAAATAATCCTTTTTTAATAACATTAAGGAACCGAAAAACATGAAATTTACTAAGAATTGTAACAGAGCAAAAGCGCCATGGATATACTATGCACAGCATGGCATGTTTATCCATGCAAATGCTAGCCTCAACAAAACCAGTGAAATCCTAATTTTTTATAACATTGAAATATAATGCAGTCAACCTGTAAGTCGCTACTACGTCCATTATCTAATATCTGTACACAACTTCATATAGAACTTAGTATTTTCCTGAAATCCGTAACAGATGCATTGTTGCCCCCAAAGACTAAAATGGTTGTCACATATATACTAGAGCCGGCGCACATTTCCATCAATGCAAGAACTGCTTTCGCTGGAAATAGGTGTGGCGTTGGTACATCCCCGGTAAAAACCACGACAATAATACGAGTTATTGTTGTTGATAAGCAAATACATACTTAAATTTTACATTTTTAAATGACGGACAAGTACCTATGTACTTCAAGTTTATATATCATACTAATCGTAACGTTGTTAAAATATAATGCCATATGATTTTCTCAGTATTTACAATATGTTACGCTTAATCTATCCTTACATCGTTAACCAAATTAAATGATCAGAACAGGCTTGGTCAATTTCCCTTTGTATCGATAGTAGCTATTACTTCCTATTGGGGTTCAGTATATCGTCTTTTTAAATAACTTCTAGTCACGCGATGTTCTATAGGATTTGTAGCGGAATAGTCTTAGTTTCAGAATATGATTAGTTTTAAAATTGAAATACATAGAATACGGATTCTTATTTGACGTTATTTATGCTGTAGTATAATTAAAGCTGTTGGATTTCCTACATCGAAGTTACAAGTTACAATATTCTTTTCGAAGACGAGGCAGCAAGGTTTACAACACATTCGCTAAATTCTTACACACCGTTAAAAAGACTTAAGTAGATATTCTTAGTAAATGCATAATTTTAAAGATTCAAAGATTTATTGGTCAAATATACATAATAATCAGATTGATTGTCATAAACAGTTACAATAGTTGAATATTGTATCTCAATCATTTACATCCGCCTTCATACGGAAAAAGTATTGTATATTTAATAATATACGTTACATTAAATGCCAGAAAAATAATATGTAACAATTTTATTAAAATAATCGTACATTTTTAAATAAAAAAACGCTTGCACGCAAACTCTTATACTCATAGCCCCACACAAGGATTTTAGTACTGTATCGTGAGTACCATGGACATACAAAGACGAATATACAAACACCCAGACCCAGAACAGAATCTAAACTCATCATTCAAATGTTTGTCTGGCCGGGGATCGAACCCGGAACCCACTACGTGTAAGAGCGGTATGGAAACCGCTTTGCTACGCAAGTCGTCTTTAGTGTATCAAATAATGTGCATTTTTACTTTTGTGTGCAATATTGTGTGTGTGTGTGTGTGTGTATGTGTGTGTGTGTGTGCGCGCGCGCGCGTGTGCGTGTGCGTACATGCTCGCGTATTGAATTAGCTTATTTAACATATCCGTGAAGTAAAGAGTTAACTGCTACTACAATACTTACGCAACACCATTATTCCTCAGATTATTATACTTCTCCACGGCATCGTTGATACAGCCTTCGTGACCAATGCTGCATGCGAATGTCATGATGAAAAATCTGTTCATTGTTGTAGTCAAAAGTTCACCGGGTCTTACATTGTAGCCCACTTCTCCCATCACAGCTGTCAAAAACTCTTTGATGACTTGCTGGATAAAATATGAGCAAAATATATTTATTTGTGATTTAAAATAGGTATAAAAATAAACAGAAATAATGTATTTTTAGGGTTCCGTATTTAAAGGGTAAAAACGGTAACCCTATCACTAAGCGACTAAGACTTCGCTGTTCGTTCGCCCATCTGTCCGTCTGTCAGTGTGTCAGTCTGTCCGTCTGTCGGTCCCGATGCTTTATCTCATGAACCGTGATAGCTAGACAGTTGAAATTTTCACAGATGTTGTGTTTCTGTTGCTGTTATAACAACAAATACTAAAAACATAATAAAATTAATATTTAAGGGGGTTCCCATACTACAAACAGAAAGTTAATGGTACGGAACCCTTCGTAATGTAAATAACTCGCACGTAACTTTTTTATTGTTAAGTATTCCCATTTATATTGGTTTAAAATTATGTTTTTATTATACTTACAACTTTTCCTTTGCTATTCGCTTTTATTTCAAACGTTGGACAAAATGTTCTTCGTTTCATAATCATAACAGTGTGTACTTACATCAAACTGCTCCAAAGTGTCAGGCAAGTGTAAGAAACGGTTCCTAAGCCACGTAAAACCACTGAGAGCCGGGTACCAGACGAAGAAATCAGTTTCTTCCTTCAAAAAGTCTATCACTTGGAAGCCAAGGTCAAATGTAATCTTCTCCGATCTCATCAACGCGAATACATCGTCGACAATCTAAAATTATGATCCTTTTTTAATGTTCATGGATAATTAACTAATTTAAATTACTTAAGATTAATAATTACATTGCATTACTATCACTCTTTGTATTTTTGTATTTATAATCTAATTTCACTACAAACAAATGGACAAAAAAGGTTTTAGCAATAGATGAGGCATTGGTAAGATAGATTCAATAAATAAATAAATGATTGTGCAAATATTCATAGGCAACGGTGACTACTTTCCATCAGGTAGCCAATCTGTCTTATCTTAGGTCTATATAAAAAAAAAATAACAGAAAATAGAAACCGACTTCTATGCCATAAAAAAGTAAAAAATATGTTTTATTACATGTTGGTATGGTACATACACAGTACATAGTTTTGAAGTTTGCGCTCAACATATTTCGCTAGATCACGACGGTTAATCTATATTAGAACATACTCGTAGAACCACCTTCTTTTCGAAGTCGGTTTAAAAAATTTAACAAGACCATCATTTTTACCCGACTACAAAAGGAAGCTCTCAATTCGACAGTATGCTTAATTAAATTTGACCATTACACATACAAGTATTTTTCGTGGGATGTACTTTACCTGAGCCCTATTTAAACGGTGAATGCTAAGTCGGTTGTTTTTCAGAGCGCTGGCCAACATCTCCCAGTTATGGGTATCATAGTTCACTCGATAAATGCCTAAAAATGTATACATAAATTTAAAGAATCATTAAGAAACAATTCATTTGCTCGTGTATGGTCACTCGTGCATATTATTAGGGTTTCGTTGTCAAATCGCGATCCTATTATCAAGACTCCGTCTGTCCGTCGATATAAGAACAAATTTTAAAAACAGAAAAACATATATTTTTTTTATCTGATTGAAGTAGCAAACGAGCATGCAGTCCATCTGATGGTAAGTGGTCACTGCCGCCCATGGACA
>DWNE01009430.1:0-10911 GCA_018249875.1 Cecropterus toxeus | reverse complement strand
CAATACAGTACAATATGTACAATATGTTTGGTTGAACGCGCTTATCTCAGGAACTACTGGTTCGAGTTGAAAAATTCTTTTCATGCTGAATAATACATTTATTGAGGAAGGCTATAAAACATATAATTATATTTGTTTGTTCTTTCTTATGTAATTTATGTATGTATGTGTACGAATAATAACATGGAAATAAGACCAATTTTCCCTTTTTGTATTTTACGTTTAAAATTCCTTAAAAATATAATATTCGTAACCGAAACTATCCTAAACTGACGGATAATAACCGTATCCGAAAACGGTATAATATTTTTCCTATATCCGTATCCGTATCTAGATCCCATATTTCACATCCATAACATCACTGATTTATACTCAAAGACCCTAAGTATTTGCGAAGAAGGAAGTTGCATGACTTCCACAGCAACAATAAGTGTTCATTAGCACAAGCACATAAAGGGAGAAAAATAAAAAATATTTTAATTTCTAGTTTAATTTCGGATTGGGAACAAAAACTTCAGTCTTGTTTATTGTTGCAATGTCTCATATGTCTCGTATTATGATATTTTATAATACACGTGATTATTTTAATAATGCATTGAAATCAATAATTTTAAGATTGTCCCAATACATTTTAAAATAAAAGATTTATAATATGTGCGTTTAAAATATTTTATAATACACATTTTAAGATTCTCTTAATACTTTCAAAAATAAAAGATTAAATTTAAAAAATATATATTAACACTTTCAGAGGAACACTGAGAGTAAGAAGAAAGTTTATGCTTGGTCCATCAAAGGTTAAAACAAGTAAGTTGGTATTATCATTTTTTCACATCTCACTACTATCACAATGAAGATGTAGGTTATAGCTTAGGAAACGTACCAGAACCACGTTATCATTTTATGGTGGGAAGGCGGTTCTACAATATACCACGCTTGGTCGCAGAGAGGAGGGGTGGTGTTTAGGTTTTCGTCACGAAGTCCCTAAAGAAAAATGTTTTTTTTTATACCAAAAAGTGAATGAAAATTGTATTTATGAATTACTGCGTGAAACTAGAAGGGCAGGAGAGACGGTCCTGACTGAGACTTAAATTTCCCGGACAGTCACCAAGGAGAGGGTTCAAAACTTGTCAAAAATAGGTCAAGTGATTTGGGTTCCTCAACTGACCGGCCGATCTCGAATTGGTAGGCTTCACAAGAAAAAAATTGTGTGTCTGACCTGGTGAGCAGTTTCTTTTGCCTATTTCTGCCTGATAGCTGCGTTCCGATCAGAAGAGTGTAGTAATTCAAATTTAGGTATTAACTATAAGAGTCCACTCGTAATGCAACAGCGGGTATAGCGGGATAAACAACGGACTTAAGGTTTAAGTATTCCTGAACCCATCCCCCTTCCACCCATTAGCAGAATCGGAAAAAGAAAAAAATCTTCAATTCAGTCGACAACTTTTGTTCTTTTTACCCTTTTTGGTCAACAAATTTCAACAAATTCGACATTTCTAGCGGACCCTTAAATTGCGGAAAAAACAGAAACAAGTGATTTTTTTTTCTCCTACCGTCACTATTGGACTCCCCTTTAACAGAATTATAGTACCTACACCTTTGAGTTATCTAACATTTATTGAACATAATACTAAGACATGTAACATCTTGTATCACTGAATAGATAATTTTAAGCCGCTTTACTTAGATGTACGTTAAAATTTAAACACGTAATTCAAATCACACAATTTCAATACTTATTAAACTTTACCAAACGGTTGATTTTAGTATGAAGGTTTAAATAAATCCTTACTCAGTTTAGTGTATAACTGTTACAAGTGAACTGGGTTTAAATATTTTATATTTAGGTCAATTACGAGTGATTTAGGTGTATTGTGAGATTCTGACTTAGATGAGTTTCCCTCATCAATTTAAATGAGTAAAACTTTCGGTCTACATAATGCTGGTGTGTATATTATTTAAAAGTTACAGTGATAAATAACAAATATCAGATATTTATTTTCATTAAATTTCTTTGTGACAGTGAGGAGTTTAGGGAGTTTTTACATTTTTTTTTGGTGGTGAGGGGGAGGGAAGGGGGGGGATCTTCAAAAGGTAAATTAAACCCTCTCGGCGGCCTTGCTCAGCGCTTGCAGGGGATTCCGGGTTCTCCAATGGAACGAACCGGTGCCCCCTAGCAACAGAGCTTTTACCTAAAATCAGATGTAGGGTACCTTTATCGCTTGATATCTCCGCAATCGCACCGCACCCTTTATTACTTTTTTTACTTTTGTATTAAAGGTGTACGCTACAAAAGTAAAACAATTGTATTAAATAAAAAATGCCGAAATAATTCTATAAATACAAATATGTATATATTTATTACAGAACGAACAATCAGCAATTTGCCTATTAAAATTTTAATACATGGTGCAAAAGCAAAAATAGGTAGCAACACCAAAGAGTGGGGTACCCAAGTGGCTCTATGGGGAGTGGTGCCACTCTGGCGTACTGCGCCATCGCCGGATACAATACTTGCTTTGAAAGAACCCAAGCCTTCGGATTGCTGGCCTTTTAGGTAAATTATGAGATTGGTCACATCAGTTATTCATTCATGTGTTCCATATTTGATGTTCTGATAGTCACAATAGTATTAGCTTAGATAGCATGCTCATTTATTTACTATTTTTATACTTATAACGATACATTTTGCCTATTTTGAAATATTTAGAAAACGTCAACGAAGAATAAGTATTTTTTTATCAGACTGAAGTAGTAAACGAGCAAGCAGTTCACCTGATGGTAAGTGGTTACTGCCACACATGAACACCTCTAAGCAACTTCATATAGAACAGGAGTTGCATCTGAAGTCGATGGCAGATGCGTTGCTACTCCCGAGGACTGAGATGGTCATCATATATAAATGATCCGGAAACCACACCCTTCCACCGAAACGCTAGAACTTTTTCACGCTAGAAATAGGTGCAGCGGTGGTACCTCCCCGGTCGAAGTACATTGGTTCTACCACCAGGTAAATTTATAGTTAGTGGCGTAGCGTGTTTATCTCGTTCATGAAAATATAGTTAACATTACTGATATAGAGCATCATAGGCATTTATTTAATAGATTTGTAACATATTGCTGCTGTTTTATAATATAGACTTTTTTTTAAATGTAGAAATAACGGAACGAGCATAACAAGTATGCAATTCATCTGATGGTAAGTAGCCATTGGTCTCACACAGATATCTGTAATCAACTCTAGATAGGCCTTACCTGAGGTTGGTCACAGATTCATTGCTACCCTGACGACTAAGTTGGAACGCCTCGAATAAGTATGTCTCCCTTTCTACTACTTAAGCAGTGATAGCTTAATGGTTGAAAATCGGCCTCTCAATCGAGGGTCCGAGGTTTAAATCCCAGGCACGCACCACTGATTTTTCTAAAATGATGTACGTATTAGAATTTAATTATCACTGCTTCACGGTGAAGAAAAACATCGTGAGGAAACGTGCACATGTGAGCGTCCTCTAAAAAAAGTTTTCAAGTGTGTGAAGTCTACTAATTCGCACTTGACCAGCCCGGTGGACTATGGCCTAAAACTCTCTCATTCTAAGAGAAGACCTGTGCCCAGCAGTGGGACAATTATGGGTTGAAGATGACTACTACTTACAAGAATACAACAGCGCTTAATACACATATTATTAGGTAGGAATAGACGTGGTGATAGGGCCTCTGGATTCGAACCGTAAAGGATCCCCTCTTCTGTTCAAAATAATTTAATATATAAATATGTTTAATGTATGTACACCATTGGCTGCTAATTTTACATGCGAGTATACATACATATGTGTAACGTAATATACATGCGTCAAGAATAACATAATGGCATTATAATAGCTAGTTAGTTAAATACTAATTAAGCAATTAATTCAGGCCGTACATTTACATCAAAGACTTGTAATTACTTCTGCTATCATAGTACACACATTTATATGGTGTAGTTATCTTACATATAACTGAAATGATTATAAAATATACTTACCTATACCATAAACATACATCATTTCAATAATCAATCTCAACTAAAAATATGAAAATTTTAAGTGGGAACGTCCGAACTCATTTTCTTCAATTTAAAGGTGTTGAAGATTTAAAAAAAATACCTAAAAAATATAAAAAATATTTTATTGATTTCATTTTATCGTTATCGATACGACCAACACTTACGAAATATTCCTTCTTAGATTTAATTTATCATCAGATGGCCTAGATTCTTGGATAAACTTGCACTTTATGGCACTTACACTTTCAGTGGTTCTTACGGAGAAGTCGTACTAGAGTTACCGCGAAAAATGTTTGTTAGTAATCTTAGCCTCGAACATGTGCGACCGGACACAGCTAGAAGCGCGCCGAAGACCTTCATAGTTTACGTTTGTATTCATATCAATTCATGTCATATAAAACCCTGTTGCAAGAACTGATTGCTTGACGCTACCAGAATAAGGTTCAAGTTGAAAATTATCTTCTTGGCTTGTTAGGAAAATTTACTATTTCTACAGACAATGACACAATTACTATTCTTGAAAGTCATAACAGTACTAACTACCTTTTACTAAATGAGCACATTGTACGATGTTGAACTCGTAATTAAAGAACTAATTTGTACATTCACAGGGGGTCCTAGAAAACGGTACTTACGTGAAAGCAGCTGACGGAATGTACAGCTACAATAAGCCAGCGAAACAATACTATTCATTAAACAATGGAAATGCCGCTTTGAAACGCATTGTTTTCAGAGTTTTATCTAACCAGGGAAACCCGAAATATACTTGTATTTACAGAGTTCATGTGTATAAAACCGATGATAATAGAATACATTAATATTTTAACAGAAAAACGTTTTTTATTAGCCATTAAAAAATTTCGCCACTCATATTTCCGTGAAATTCAGTTGGATTTACGATACACAGAAAATGCATCGTAAATCCAAAATCCATAATATATACAGTCAAGTTAGGTAACTTTGAATTTCCTTGTACCTTTGAATAAAACTGGTTTCATAATTCATTTTTTTTTTCAACACTTCTAGTCCGACATACAACTGATAACTGCGTAAAACGGTAATGCCAAATGTTCTAGTTGTCAAATGTCACTTCAAATTAATAGTTTTTCAAAATTTTCTGTTTGCGATCTTTTCATCTTTCTTTCATTCAGAGATTAATGTTACCCATGATATTAAGTTACCAAAACTCAAGAATTTTTAATTACCAAAATAGTTCCGTTCAAAGATACCCACAACTTAAGGTAGCTTTGAATACTTTCCAAAGCCCAATTTTCTTATTATTTATACTTATTGTTCAAAAAATCTGGGAAAATCATTCAAAGTTACCCAACTTGACCTTAGATAAATTAGTATATTTATCCTCTATTCCATTGTTCTTAAACTATACCAGCGTTTGGCCTGCATATTTGCGTAATTTATGATTGTTTTAAGTTTCATACCCATAAATTTTAAAGTTTCAAAAGGTCAGATATTGAATATCAATTATGAACACAATGTTATTACCATATAGCGTAGAGAAGAATAAAACAAATGTAAACTTTTCAGTTTTATATTATGTTATCCATAACAAACGTAGTATTTACGATGCGCTCCAGTCTTGACCGGAGCCTCCCCACGAGGGCGTGGCCGTGGCGGGCGCTGGGGCAGCAGATCCCCACTCTTCTTGTACCTGAACAATATAATTACTTAATAAATATCCTCGTTGTTAATACTATAGATTGCATAAAGCCTTCATAACCGTAACTGAACATGTCAAAGAAATATATTTTTTACCTGCTACAGTAACCTTTTTCACGTAAAAATGACCTTCCACCCCAAACTAAATAGGCAAATAAGGCCAAAGGAAATTCATCCTAGGTATTCCTAAGCTGCTATAGAAATTATTATTACTTTAGGCCACGGTCAGAGGCCCCCGGGCCAAAAATTATAAAATTATTGCAATTACTGTTGAATAGCCCACGGCAGAATTGTTACACCTTTATGCCATATTTATTGGTTGTAAATGGTCAATGACCACTGAGAATCAGTACTTAAATATAAAGAAAAAATATGAAAAGAGATTGAAGACATTAATGGACATATGACATTTTATATTATAATGTTGTATAATATTATTAATACATATATATACATATTTTTGATTAGCGAGATGTCCATAACCATAGGACTAACTGAGCTTAAAATAAAAATCTAGAATAAAATCTTATCTTACCTGCGCAGCCCAATCCTCCTGAGGAGCGGGTGTGCCGAAGGTGGTAGTTGCTGGTGGCGGTGCACCTTCCTCAGTTCCAGTGAACATTGGTTCAACAGGCTCATAGTCCTCATGAACTGGAGCTGGCACCTCTGGCTTAGCAGCCACAACAGCCTAGAAAAATGACATAAAACAATAAAGAATCTAAACTAGTTACAGCATTAAAATCGCAACATGTCGATGTCGCTCCAAAGTAATTACGATATATCGATGATTGATAATAAAATCATATTAAACCTTTTTTTTTTCTATTTAATTTTAATGGTTACACTTGTGGACATCACAATCTTTTTATTTTATTTTCCCTACATTCACTATGAGGGATATAAAACAGCTGGGAAAAGCTGTTCCAGGTATTTCTACTAGAGCTAGTAAAAAAATGTTCTTAACAAAAGTCACTTGGTTACAAATTGTGAAATGCTTAAATAGAGTTGAGTCCCATATTTTCACCTGTCTTAAATAAATATAAAAACAATAAATTCAAATTATAACAAAACAGTAGGTACAGATTAACAAAGTATTATTATTATATGAATATATTCTAATACCTGCAGTGGCACATCCTGCTGTAGCAGCATTAAAAAAATAAAAAAGTGTTAGTATTCAATCAAACATAATAAGTACACAATTATAAATGTTTTTTTTGTCAGACTAACATTGGTAGTGATCTTACCTGTTCCTTGGCCTGTTGTTCTTCCTTCTCGCTCTCTTCAGGGTCACGGTAGAAGAACAGATCCACTACAACATCCCAGCGTTGGTCGCGAGGGAGAACTCCACGCAGTCTCAGTACCTCACGAGCCAGAAGCCACCACATAAGACCAATTGAGTGAGAGGACTGTAAAATAAGTTATAATGGAAAATAAAACCTCATTATAGTTGTAACCAGATTAATTAAGATATAATTTTCAACAATTGTAACAGCAATATGTAAAAATAAAGGTGACAATTTTAAAAATAAGTAAAAGTACATATTTATAGCTTTTATTGAACATATTATCACATATTATTGATATCCCCTGACAATAAACGGTCACTGCAATCTATACAAATCTGTAAGTAATCCCAAATAAGAAACTTCTTCCTAAAGTAGACTAAACATACATTAATATCCACAAAACCAAGTATAATGTTGTATAAAGAACTACAACACAAATTTTAGACACTGCTGTAGTTAAGACAAAATTTGTCCTGGCAGTGCAATAAGAGTTGTATGACTGATTCTCAATCTAAAAAATATGAATCAAATCATTTATTATGTACAGTCACAAGCATAAGTATATGACTATGATGCAGCAATTATATCTGACATTAACTGGAAATTATTCTGGAATTAATGTTGTGACATATTTATGTTTTGACTGGTAGTCACAATTATTTGGTGTAGATTTTCATTACAATATTGTGAGGTCACTTCATTATGGTGCCTGTTAATGTTAGATATTTTTGCTGCATTCCTGCAGACAGAACTTGTTCTTGGAACATATATTTTTGCTGACGTACCCTTAGACATATATTTATGACTGTACATCATGTAATCTTACCTTGGTGTTGCATGGAATAGCAATGTCAACAAAACGCAGAGGGGAGTCAGTGTTGCAGAAAGCAATAACTGGAATGTTGACATAGGAGGCCTCAGTGATGGGTTGATGGTCTTGAGCTGGGTCCAACACAATCAGGAGACGGGGCTCCCTGAAGGCAGCTTGGATCTGTGTCAATAGAAAAACTATGAAATTCAAGTAAAGTGATACAAAATATTATTAGAATTTATTATGTGATCAGATGAGTGGGTAATCATTCCTACATATAAATGCAGTCAGTGGTTCCTTAGTTAATTGTGTCATCATGAGAATTAATAAAAAAGATTAAATTTATTTCATTTATTAATTGGATTTACCATATTAATCAAAGCGACAATATCATAAAACCCTACTATATAATACAAAGTAATTAATACAAATGTTATAACATCCTACAACTCATATTACTCCATTCCTTAACTAAAGTCTCTTGCCAGACACACTACAGAGTCCAGTCTGCAGTCCCTTACATGCAGCTGGTTCTAAAAACAGCATAAATGACCACCTTAAACAACTTCATGGAAAGTAAATATGGTATACTGCTTGGTCCCCAGCAATACTAATTGAATTATTTTATTGATATAAACATGTAGAGTTGCAAGGGCCCTGTAGCTAGTATTTTATAATGTAACTTGCCTGGTTAGTGAAAGCACCAGGAGTGAAACGTCCAGCAATAGGTGTTGCGCCGGTGTGAGCGGCGAACTTAAGGACAGCTCGCTGTCCGAACGGCCTGGATGAGATGACGAACACGTCAGCCGGGTTCTCAATGGCGACAACAGCACGGGCTGCAAGCACTAGCTTCTCCCAGGTACGACGAAGGTTGATCACGTGGGTGCCGTCCGCGCGACGCCTGAACACGTAGGTTTCCATCTATTTCAAAAAAATATTGTCACTATAGGCATAGTGTATTCAATTTAATAAAATTTACTATAAATAAAATGCTCAGTTGGGAGAATTGATCGTCATTATTATCGGAGATTGTAATGGAACGGATTCTCTTATCATCATGAAACACGCTACACACATAATATACTTAAAGGTTATGAGCTGGAAACTAACCTGGAAGTTGACATTCTCAGCCCCCAAATGAGCCGTCGCTGCAAGCATCTTCGTAACATCCTCCTCGTTGAGGGTTAAGATGTCTAATCCTCCCGACATCGTTGCGTTTATTTGAGTTACGACTAAACCTGAGAACAAGTAAACACACCGGGTTGAAGTCACGACAATCAATATGTTCTCTATAAAGAGGCAAAGAAATATATTATTTTCCACTTAATACACACACTGGTCTTTCGTTTTTCATTTTAAACGTCGTCTAAAATTGTTAGATTCAGGAAATATAGCCAGATTTTTAAAAATACTTACGCGTATAATGCCACTGGGAGGCGATTGGACATAAAAGAAACGTCAACCGTGTTTGACCATAGATAAATACTAATATATGGTGTTTGACAACGTCAATACATTTCACACCACAGTATACGTAAGATGTGGTTATTTGACACAGACTCTTAATAAAACATAGACATTTTAAAAAAGTCAAAAGACATAGTCGGATTGTACACTAACTTAATCAACATCTTGTCTTTTGAGTAACCAAAAATTATGATTTTAGATCAAATGTAATTATTCTAATTTTGTAAATTTAATGTAATTACTGTATATTGTACAATGACAGTTCATATAGTATAAAAATTACGTAGAAATTAATATTTTCAAACCCCAATTTGCCGTTGGCCTCTGGTACGTCGAATTTATTTACCTACATTTTTCGATAAATTTAAAAAGTTTATTTTCAAAATGAAGGAAGCATAGTAATAGATAAATATTTTTCGCTACTGCAATAATTTCATGTTACATAAATATATTTTATAAATTGCACTTTACATCGTAATCTATCTTCATTTTAATTTTAAATCACACATTTAAATTTAATGTTCCACAATAGAGGTATAATTAATTATAACTTGCTTATTTTATTTTGAACTTTTATATTTATAAATATAAATAAATAAAAAAAAATGTCTTTCTTTATGTCCAAAAAGGTAATTAAATAATAATTTATCATGAAAATATTAGAATCAATAATAACGAACTGAAAAATAAGAGTATTTAGAACATGCATTTTATTCAATTACTCTTGTTATCTTATTTTAAATACATATTATTTTGTTTATTCTACAATCAAAATATATTTTCATTGATGTACTGGTAACACAAACAGTTAGCAAGTAGTTGTGTGAGTGACTGATGTAGACCGAGATCAGATAAAATTGTTTCGCGTATCAGCACGTAATACATAGTATTCCTCAGTATCCTGTAGAAAACTTCTTGCATTATGATTACTTTACGCCTCTGACCTGAAGCGCAGTTATTAGATTGTATACTTTGTGAGTTATTTTAGTAATCAGTGACAATTGAGTGAAGTGCCTAATTTGAACATGGAGGCTATAGCAAAACACGATTTCACTGCGACTGCTGATGATGAACTTAGTTTCAAGAAGAATCAGGTTCTTAAAGTAAGTTTTCGGTGCTTTATCGTTTAAGTGAGACTAAAACTACGATATAGTCTACAGTTTGCTTCTAGAACTCTTGTTATTGCAGATACTAAATATGGAGGACGACATGAATTGGTACAGGGCTGAATTAGACGGCAGAGAAGGACTTATACCTAGTAACTATATTCAAATGAAAAGTCATAGGTATGTATTTGCAACTTAACCAAACTCATATTAACTACTAACATAACATCGCCTTGTATATTTGGCTAGTTAAAACCAAATTAAATAGGCAACTTATCCTTATCACTAAAATGTACATTTAGAGTATATACAACTTACTGCTCTAAATACGATGGTAACATTTTTGCAAAGTAACTTATGCAAAATTTAAGTGAATTATATTCCAATACCCAGTGATTAAGTTATCCTAACCTCTCTGCTTAAATACTAGTCTACTGGTCTGAATTCATATAGCATGCTAATCTTAATACCTTATTTTACAAAATGTAGTACTATAATATATATTATAGTACTACA
>DWNE01009429.1:0-10911 GCA_018249875.1 Cecropterus toxeus | reverse complement strand
TCTGTCCTTCGAGCGATGTGGCCGGCCCATTGCCACTTCAGCTTGCTAATTTTGATAGCTAAATATGTCGGTAAGCTTAGTTTGCCTACGGATTTTATCGTTGCATCTGTTACATCTGTAATCAGCCCAGATAAGATCAGAGTCTTACGTGTGGTTGGCCATAGATGCGCTGCTACTCCAGAGGACTAAGTTGGAACGCCTCGGATAGCTTCGAAGTATGTATGTCTCACATACCACACTCTTGAAACCCAAACGCAGCAGCTCTTAACACTGATGTTATAGGTAAAAATAAGTGTGGCGGTAGTTGTTCCGGAGTCGAACTAGAAAGGGTCCTTCATCAACATGACTACATTAACACTATTTTATTCACTGTTATATAAATAAGACGCAATTATTTACAAAAACAAAAAAAATACTATTTCATTATCGTGGTAGAGCCAATGTAGTTCGACCGGGGAAGTACCACCGCCATACGTATTTCTAGTGGAAGGGTATGGTTGCCGGCACACTTTTACATGAGGTGACCATCTCAGTCCTCGGGAGTAGCAACGCATCTGTGGTCGACTTCAGATAGAACTCCTGTTCTGCATGAATTTGCTTTCATATGTCTATGGGCGGCAGTAACCAATTACCATCACGTGGGCTGATTGCTCTTTTGCCACTTCATATTTATAAAAAAATCGTAGTTATGGGTAATTTCTTGAAATAATTTGTAAAATAACAAATATAAGTTCTTCTAGCTACAAAATCGAAACATGACTTTCGAACAATAGTACAGTAGCGTACCAAAACGTGAATAGGGTTGCTATATTTTATATACATCTAGTATTACATTATTTTTCGCGTGTATGTTCTCAATATTGCTTTTAAAACTAAACATGCTCCTTAAATACTATATGTTTGTAACATAGGTTATTTCAAGATTTTCCCGAAGTATATTATCAATATTACGTATCTACGTCCTTGACGCTTATAACCCTATTTATATAGGGCCCTAAAAAATAAGGTTGATTAATTATCTTACCATTTTTTTTCTGACATTAATATTTTTTGTTATTGACATTACATTGTTCCAATTTTTGTATCTTAAAAGTCCTATATAGCTAATTTGAATATTATTTTAAAGATAAAATGTCGGCAACCCTAGATGGAGGTATCGACATCACTAAAGAGGTTCACCGTTTTCGCTTTCCCCCCTCGTGTTCAGACTATTCCCGACTAATAAATAACAAATCGACGCCCGAATAAAATATATGGTTTCTACGCGAAGATTTCTCGGTATTGTTGTCTAATATATTATGGGCGAAAGTGAAATAGGCGTGAAATGTGTTTATTTCTTCTAGTTTTAAGCACGTTCAAGATCGAAACTTCTTAAAAAAAGTCTTGCTTCTTCTTCTTCTTCTTAAAAAAAGTTGCTTCTTCTGTAAAAAAATATAAAATGGTCTTACATGGCCATCGTAAACTTGAAATCAAACTTTGTAAACATATCCAAAATAATATCGCTAAAATAAAATTAAACATAGCCTTAAAAATCTTATACGATTACTCACATTTTACAAGACATATTTCAGATTAGACCCCAGAATATTTCCACACAATTTGTTTCTATCAAAAGAGTTTATCCCGCGTATGATAATCAATTAAGACGACACAGAATATTTGAAGCAAGCTGCGGCAGATGGCGCACCTTAATCATTTTGACATAAGCAAGCAAATAAATTGTGCGTCTAAGCACCACAAGCTGGGACTTATGTAATCAGTTGCTTTCATTATCCCCACAACGCGTAAGATTTTAATTAAATTCACGGAAATCGTATCAAGGACGGCCATCTTTTGTTGTCGACGAAGGTTCCCTAGAAGCAGTTACAGCAAATACAATGTTAAATTTACTTTTGTTGTACCCATTACACAAAAACAGGTTGACCCAAATATTCAGGCTGGGTGAAATATCGTTGCGCCGTCATTTATGCAAGTTCGCAAAAACGAATCCTGTTTTATCACAGGCGGGGGAAAAAGGACCTTGTTACAATGGCAATAACAAACGGAACGCATCATCAATTACCCCCGTTTCCAAGTTTCACGACCTTTGCGTGTCACTTGGATGATATTTGAGGTCCCTCACTTCGTAATTAGAACAAAGAAAAATAACCTTCTCTTATAAATTTTCAAATCTACAAAATCATCAGATTTATATTATTCTTTTAATTTTTTTAAATGATTTACAGTAGGTAAATGCATTAGCTTTTAAAACCTATATAAAGTAATCTATTGCAAAATAGTATTATTCATTCAAAAACTTAGTGAATATTGTACTTACAGGATACTTGACATGTTTCGATTAATATTCATTAGGGAAACGGCACGAAAATCCTCAATTCCGGTCGCCCTTCTATTAATATAATCCAAATGCGTCAGGCGTGTGTACGTGTAATATTTTAATATCAAAAATGTCTTATACCACCCCGATACTACCGGGTTATTATCCCCGAAACGTAATCAGTTGGGTCGGGTTATCCTGGCAAGAAATGTAAAAATATCCGCTGTTTATTTGTATCAAACCCGGGCAAAGGCAGCCCAAACGCGTATTCAGGCTGAATATGAATGCAAACTGCCCCGGCAAACGGCCGGAATGGTGAAAATCAAATTAGGTATGGCGTGAATACTTCACGGCGACGTCGGGAAAAAAATTGAAATCAAATATTCATTGACTTTCAACCGGATAAGCCGGCCCGCAGCCATTTCAATACATTTTATTATCTATTTTTCGCGGTACCCACTCGGCCCGCAAGACGACGCTTCGACCCATTCAATTATTAATCTCAATAATCAAATCGCTCGCTCTATTAACATACCAAATTAGCTCGCCGGCTTTCGTTCGACGCTCACCTCTATACGGCACATAGACCCTTATCTACCGGTTCTATCAGTGCCGACGCGTACCAGGTACAATCTACAAGTGCCTAACAACAATACCGAGTTTTATTTTAGGCATGTTACATTTCGCCCACAACTGTACGTGCGTGAAATTGTTTTTGTGACGGAGAGACGAGGACTGAAAACTGATAATATGATTTTTTCTGCTTCGCCGATGCATTATACGATAACTTTCACATTACGTACCCAGAATTCATTGCATATGCTATCAAAGAGAAGCATATATATAAAATTTTTGGATATTCAAAGCGGGGACTTTCATCGTACAGATAAAATGATCGAATTCAAAAAGCCTCAAATCCAATACTTTTTTGAATGCTATCTACTGGGATGTTTTGTTTATAAATCAGGTGTTGAATAAGGGCTTAATTTAAGGGGTGATTTTATATGAAGCTGTTGAATCCGTGAAAATAAAAACCTTTTAGCCTTTCAGTACATTAAATATGCGCGAATAATGCGTTTAATAGCACCCTTTACTTTTATTTATGGCCGTTTTTGGTAGAAAAAATTATTAACGGTTTCCCATCCCTTATCCACCATTGTCTTTTTAAATTATTTTATTTTGCGCTAAATGATTTAGATATTTAATTTCAATATAAATTATGTTCATGAATAAAAGCCAAATGGATTAAAGGTTGGTACTTTGATTTCATTTATATTTTAATATGAATATTTGTCAACTCAATTATTCCTCCGTTAGAAATAAAAACCAGATGGACAATGAAATAAATCGAAATGGCACGAATCATTTTATACATAGATTAATAAATATGTTTCATTGTTCTGTTACTTTATATTATTTTTATATCGAATACAGCACCGCCCAGCTCATCTTATGCAATGTAGCCATGCTTATGGGTTTAAAGGGGTTTAGGCAAAGTCACCTTTACTGAGCGTTACAACTTAGTCCTTAGGAGTAGTAGTAGTGACCATCAATGGTCATAAGTTTTAGTTCTGCTGTTACAAAGCAGAAATAAGTATAGTAAAAGTGCCGCCGCGGCCAAGCCACGTCGAGTTCTACCTTTATTCATTCCCGACCCCTATTACAAAGTAAAGCAATACCCGTCGCCGATAAATATACACCCGTACGGATGTTTTCACGCGAGCATCACACAAAACGGTAGCGGAACTTGAAGCAAATGCCATTATGCGAAGGTAAAACGCGACATGTGAGACCCGAAGTTCATAAATATTAAACAAAAAAAAACTAGCGGAACCAATCTCGGCGGGGTGGATTCCATTTGGTCGCACGAGCCACCTCGCACCGGTGGGACACATTGCTTCCAGTGCGTGCCTTGCTACCATGAAAATTTCACCTCTCACTTTGCATAAGAGTAGTGTTATCTATATTTCATTCGACATTCGTGATGTGTAAAGACGCCTATTGCGTGAATCATAAATGGCGATCGTTTTCGCCCGGCCCCATAAAATTTCTTTCAACGCGCTTCTAAAGTCGTCCTATTCCCTCGCGTTCGCTTTTTATTTTCGCATCATAAGACACTTTATGGCTGAGTGAAATGAATGTTTCCTTACTGTTGTCGAGAATGGACTTAAAACAATGTTCATCAGCGGCCTCAGTAAGTACTATTTAATAACTTTGGAGCGTTTTAACTTTTAAATTATCGTATGTATACCTACATAGGTATATGTTGTTTCTTACGAATTGAGGAAACGAGCTAGGTGCGGCTTACTTATATATGACGCAAGCATCTTGGTCCTCGAGAGTAACAAGACTTTAGGTAGGACCCCTGGTAAGGTGGCTTGCAGATATCCATGGACGGCAGTAACTACCTACCTTCGAGTGGATTGCATGCTCCTTTGCAACTACAGATTAAAGTAGCAAACAAAAAATCAGAGTCCATTGAATTATTTGGTTTGTAACGCCAATTAGTTTTATTATATAGGTTTAGACTATGCCACATCAGTAATGTAATACTTAATTGATAATTGAAATTTACAATTCATAACAGATGCCACTGAGAATGTGATTATAATATTACAATAATAGTTTCACATATTTGTAACTTATGCTATATATCTAAATTTCTAGTTATCTATGTAGCAAAAACGGACCGCCAAAATAAAAATCATTAAAAGACACAATACAATTGTCCAATTGGTTTCATGTTTTACACTTTATAGTCATTCGAGAACATTACTTATTACATAGAAAATGAGCATTTGCAAGGTATTTGAACAGTACGGTTCGACTTGGTAGGTACAATCGCCGTTAAAAGCTGTTAAAATTTGGAGAAACAATGTAGGTGCCGCCTCATTTTATTAAAATTCACACATCTGTGATTGACGTCAGATAGAACCCCTGTGTTGTACTCATATGCAGGACGTACGGATGTCCATAGGCGACAGGGATCACTTTTTATAAGAATGAAGTAGCAAACGAGCATGCAGTCCACCTGATGGTAAGTGGTTACTGCCGTCCATGGACATCTGCAAGCAACTTCATATAGAACAAGGGTCGCCTCATATGTAAGTGAGCCGGCAAGCACACCCTTCCACCGAAACGCAAGAATTACTTCACGCTAGAAATAGGTGTGTCGGTGATACTTCCCCTGTCGAACTACATTGGATCTACCACCTTTAAGCCACTACATGCTCTACTAACACTACATGCTCAATTGCTACTTTAATCCTTAAAACAGCTCGATTACAGAGAACAAGTCAATTTATAATTCCAAAATATACATATTCACGGAACATAATGATAGCTTTACTCGTGTCCCGTAAAACACATCAAACAAAACACTCTACAAAACAATATTTTGAATGTTTAATGCAGCACCTACATTTATTTAAATCCAAGAGCGTCTTTATTTGTTCCGAATAGAATCTTCGGAGCACTTCAATTCAACTATTTTTGTACACGTCGAGGCAATTCTAATACGTACCGTTAAAGCTTCTGAAGGAGCGCTCTCGTTGAGGCAGACACTCGGTCTGCCGTCTTACTTGGTTCTTAAGAACAAAGGATTTTGATCTTTGCGCGTCTCATATAAGAGTAGTATGTAGGATTTTGTGTGTTTAAATGTGTATTCAGCGAGTGCTAAGTGGCAGCACGTGGCAGCCGTGGGGAGAACGGGAATACTTTAAGCTCAGATGCATCTTGCGGCGAACCGCCCTTGTTAATATAACGTGTATTACACTTAATTCACTTTAAAACAATGTTCGCTTTGAGTGGACTACGTTCATTATTCTATAGAAGCTACCAAGTTTGTTTTGTACTTCCTATTGTTTTTGTTTCTTGCTTAAACGTAAGTTGTTGTATACAGCGAAGATTTTGGGATCTGAGCAATGTTTAAGATCATGTCTTATCAATGTTTTTTGTAATGCTTTTGGTATGATTGAACGAAATATATCTAAGTACATAAAATATTGATAATTTCCAAGTTAGATTATAAAATATTTTATTTCCTTAAAATTATTTTTATATCAAATAGGTATTTTATTTCAATTAATGTAAACATAATAAGTTAATTTACATGCTAGTAACATAGAAATAAATTGAATTCAATACCTAGGCAGATACCAAACTTTATATATTCTATCAGACGGACAACCACTTTCGTTACTTCTATTACATAGCAATATTGAAATTCTTCTTTCCATACACTTACCATAAGCAAACACATCGAAGGTTGCACT
The DNA here is from genome assembly GCA_018249875.1 of Cecropterus toxeus. Classification (NCBI taxonomy): domain Eukaryota; kingdom Metazoa; phylum Arthropoda; class Insecta; order Lepidoptera; family Hesperiidae; genus Cecropterus; species Cecropterus toxeus. The sequence goes on along the minus strand of DWNE01009429.1, from coordinate 4,320 downwards.
GCATATAACAAAGTACGAGTAGGTATCGCTCCGTTGAACCGACGCATGATCCCACGGGACGCCGCGGTTGAGAATGCATCTGGCGTGATGCATATGATATAAAGTGGGAACCGAACCTCCCGGGGCCGCTCCGTAATCACGCCGCCAAACATTTGCATAAACTATAACCTGGCTAATGTATACACTAAACGCATTCGAGGTGACGGCGTAAATCTACATAACTGGATTGATATAATACTTAAGTAATGAATTTTATATCATATAAACAAGTAAGCTTGTCACCCACCTGTTGTTATCACTGGCCATAGGTAATGTACTCTGAAAAATGGCAGAAATTTCAATTTATTTTGATACATCACTGTTTCTGAAGATTAAGTTGGAACAGCATGTTTAATGAAACTCACCACTCGTTGCAACCCGAAATGCAACTACTTTGTACTACTACTAAACGATAACTATAGTCTTAAACTTAATACAGATGCAATCATCTCGAATAGTTCTACCACCCTTATAAATGTAGTTCCTTAACAAACATGTCCCAATCAAAAATAAGTTTAAATATTGTTAACAAAATTGTTCATACAAATGCGAATATTCTCTACCTTTGGATTTAGTTAACAATATCAGTAACAAAGTTTCAGTGCATTAAAAATTCTATATATAATTTATCCTTAGGTACAATGCAGTTTGCATTAGGGGAAGCTCTGAGGCGTATGTATTATAATGACACCCGTTTCAACAACAATTGTCTCTTGTTTAATTCTTTTTACAACGTACGGCTTGCTATGAAAAAGATATTAATCAACGTCAGTATTTTATTGAAAAATACTTTTGTTGTATTTATATGTTTGTTCTATTTGTGAAGCTTTAAATAAATATTCTATTCATATTTTATATATTTCTTTGTACGATTTGATTTTATAAACAACTAGCTGTGCCCCACGGCTTAACCCGCTAATACATAAGAAAAAAACAAAAAAACTAACAAACGCGGCGTGATTTTATAAATCTTAGAGGCTTTGTCAATGAATGGACTATTCAATGCAAAAAACATTTTTTCTATCCGAACTAGTAGTACCTGAGATTAGCGCATTCAAACAAATAGTAAATATAAGTAAAACAGTGATAAGTAAAATAAGTAATAAGTGTAGATGTAATCGTGCAGCAGCATTTTTTATATCAATAAGTTATTACGTACAGTCCTTGAAAGTTTTAATCTATTTCCCAACCTTGGACATCAGGTGCAAAAAAATCCTTTCAACGACAAAAGTAGACAGCGAATAATAGAACCCTCTGAACTCTGACGAACCAATTATAATAACATTCCTTTCAACAGTTTATAACACACATTTCCTTCCTTATTCAAATTTAAATAAGCTTCCATACAAAAGTTTGGAGTTCCATTTCGCGTTGCAGTTCCAAAGTCGGATTAAATTCAGCTTCCCGCAAAAGTCTAACTACGTAATTCTCATTACAATTAATACGTAGAAAACAAGCAATTTATTTATTTACCTCATAACCCGCACTAAAATATTAACAGGTCGACGGGCAGCCATATCTCCCGTTTGCAATAAGTCTATTTACACGTTAGTGGGAGATTCCCGTCCCAGAGGGTTAGCGGCGAGAAGTGGTATAGAAAATACTCGGAACATTTTAGCGTCTCTGTTTTCCACGTTGGGTATCTATCGTACGCGAAATTGTCCAAAGTGTGCGCCGATATTTACGTCCCTTTGAAGATTTAGATGTACCCCGGATTTCAATTTAGATATGTTCAAGTTATTTGGGTTGAATAAGACGCGGCAGTACCCTTATATGTACTTTGTTTAACGAGCTAATAAATATTCATGGAATCGAATAAAATTAATGTAAACGTCTTACTTTATTTTAATTACGTTCATTATCGGAGAAATCAAATTAAATACCATTGTATTAGTATTTTCATTTCAGGAGATTCCAAAGTTTAGTTTAAGTATAAAATTATTAATACCTTATTTGATTAGTGGAAAATTTAATTACAAGACTAGAACCTTGATTATAATTGTTAATGAAAATAAGTGTACATTTTCGAGAAACATATAATACTACTTAAAATATGATCAGTAAATTAAACAAACTTAAGTAGTACTTACCATAGATAAAGATAAGCGTTTACCCCCTATCGAGTTTAACGTCAATAACCAAACCAAACGGAATTTCATTCCGATTCGAACCTATGATTCCTTTGGAAGTAACAACAATGGCTTCTTAAGAACGGATGGCAATAAATCGAAGCCTTGAATTGATCGTCAATGAGGCATTAAGGAGCTAGCGCTTTCACAATATACATTAGGAGTGTGTTTTAGCAAATCACTTCCTACAGGCCTGCCTTAGAAAGGGATTGTGAAAAGAGTGCGGGAAATGACATAGTGGAAAGCTCAACGACATACTCGAAGGTGAATAGTGGATACGATTGAAAAGTCATTCATTGTGAGGTACTTGTTTAACTGTGACCTAGTAAGTGGAGTTAGCGAGTTAAATGCCTATAAATGGCAGAGTAATAATCGTTAAACTACCAGTGCACAGAAATGACCTGTATTTCAGCAACTTAGTAATAGAATACACAAAACTTTATTCATTTCTTGACTTTCGTATATCTTAAGGCTATGGTAGTAAGCATGCTGAAGTTCCTGTAGATTTATATCATAAATTTGAAGTTGGATTTGGAATAAACTTGACATGAATGGTATCGAGTGAAAAATAATAACGATTTTGATCGTGCCTTGAAAAGCTTACTTATGAAGGCTTATGTCGCTAGAATTATTAAAATGCAATCAACCTATTTGCAAAACTGTTCATTATATTTTATTTGAACTGTAATCTTTTTTTTACATGCAAGTAGCAATGAGTATGCAGTCCGCCTGATGGTAAGTGGTCACTGCCGCTTACGGACATCTGTAACCAACCCTAAATAAGATCACACAAGATAATAAGATATAATGTATGATCATAGAAGATCATACATTTGCCTTGTGGTAGAACCAATGTTGTTCAACCGGGGAAGTACTACCGTCACACCTATTTCTAGCGTGAAGCAATTTTTGCGTTTCGGTGGAAGGTGTGGTTGCCGGCTCACTATTATAAGAGGCGATCATCTCATCCTCGGGAGTAGCAACGCATCTATGTTCGACTTCAGATAGAACCCCTGTTATAATATATGAAGTCGCTTACAGATGTCCATGGGCGGCAGTAACCACTTACCATCAGGCGGACTGCATACTCATTGCTACTTCCATGTAAAAAAATATTACAGTTCAAATAAAATATAATAAACAGTTTTGCAAATAGGTTGATTGCATTTCAACTATTTCAATTTGCTACTTCATATTTATAAAAAAAAATCATAGTCTTACCTGAGGTTAGCCACGAATGCGTAGGTACTCCTGATGACTAAGTAAGAACGCCTGTAATAATTATGTATCCCTTATCACACCTTCAGAATACAACATTGTTGTTATTAGGCGGATATATGCGTGCCGGTAATGCTTCCGAAGTCGTATATAAATTTCTACCATCTTTAAATTCACTTTGGCCTTCATCTGCTGCTCAACCAAGATTGTTCTAAAAGTCCGGCGCAGCGATAAAATCAGTCGTAGTGAAACATGTTTTTGGCCTAAACTTTGATTAGGAACTGTATTCACAAGAACTTGATTCCACGTGAAAAAAATGCAAACAGATGGAAAACATATCACTCGAGTTTGCGCTAATTTTCTTTTCAAATCCTTCAAACAATTGAAGCATTATCTTAGTCAATAACGGTTACAAATAAACAAAATTATGGTTGTTTTTGTACGCTTATCGCTCAACAGGTCTCAATGTGACAACAGCATAGGAAAATATACTGCAACTACGCATTGTCATACTGAACAATGAGCGAGGCACTCGACAAATAAGTGTATGGTGTCGTAATTACGGAACCGATGGCTTCATATTAGCTTTGTGCTGATAAATGACGGCTCCCATTGTTGTTATGACTAGTTACAAGCACTGTGTCTTGTACTCGGTATGACCTTTTGATAGAATTAATGATGGCAGGCAGTTTTACCCGACTGCGTCAGAAGGGGGCTAATGTTTTTCGAGCGTATGTATGTTTGTTTTTATGTATGTCCATTTCTTTGGCACGCGCTACAGCCCAAACGGCTTGACGGATTGTGATGTATGGCATATCGTTGAATCGTCTCAGTTTGCAGATATAGGCTGTATAATTTTCAAAAATGGCGCGTGGAAATGGAGGGTGAAAAAGAAATGAAAAATGAGGGCGGGAGACGATTTTTTTACTATTAC
>DWNE01009428.1:0-10911 GCA_018249875.1 Cecropterus toxeus | reverse complement strand
AATACACAGTAAAGGATAATGATAAATGATAAGATTTTTAAATTTTTGTAATTTTAATAATAAAATCATTTCAATTAGATTGACGACTTTATTTTATATACAAAAATGACTTTTTGCGCTAGTTTGATAAACATTTTCCGTTTTCCTGTTTTAAACATTGATTATTAATCGTAATTACATTTTAGTAAACTTTTGGTTCAATTTCAAAGCTTACACAATAGTGCTTCAAGTCACAAATGCCAAACATTCAATAAATACTAAATAATACGAGTATTTCCCATATAACATTTCTGAATCATTCAATATTACGATTTCTTTGTGTAAAAATATTTACCACAAGCACGCCGCGATCGCGTGACTGTGTCAAACAACCTATATATTGCGAGTTTAACATTATTATAAATCTACACAACGTTCGTAGACCGCAATGTATACTATCATAATCAACAATTCTATAATCTCCATTTTGGTATGCAGACTCAGTATCGAATTATTCGATTACGAGCATTTCGCTCGTCAGGAGCGCTTCTTTTATGAGCTACGCGAGAAAGAGACAACAGTATGGGAGAAATGCTGCTTTTTTACTACATTTAGGATCTATCCCCACAGACCGGACCTGAGATTAAGTAATGCCGTATGGCAATATCTAAGTATGGTAAATTAATTTTGGAACGAGTTAAATTGACTTTTATACACTAATTTATACTATACGCCTTAATGGTTAATGGGGTAAGATCCTTCGAGTCACGTTAAAACATTCAATACATTTGACTAAAAATAGAGGCTCGGCATATATTGTTTATTTTTAATCTCACATCCCTTAAGGAGACAATTCTAAGAGCCACGTGACCTACTACTTAGAAACAAATGATAAACTCTAGAAATCTCTTATTGAGTACATTCAATAATTAAAGCTCTGAATAAACTTTTATCCAATTGTAGTTAGAATACCCAACACAGGGTGCCTGATCCAATAGAGATTAGGCATTATTCCAGATTTAGAAATCTACAAGTATATTAAGCTAGTAATAAAACATTAAAACAACTATAGATAACATTGCAAAATATTGCTCGGTAGACAAAAGACAGCTCGCCTGTTATGTTTATTCCCGGATTTTTAAACGTGGCTCCCAGAAATGAGTATAATAAAAACAAATCACTTATAAATTACATATTTATGTGCGTTTACATTCATTTGTTGAATACTTTGGGTAGTGTTACCGATTAACAACTAATGAACGAGATTTGGAACGCCGCGTTATTCAGGAAGATTAACTTCGTGCGGGATCGTACACGGTATGGCCGTCCCTTTCTTTCGTATGCCAACGACTCAATATGAGTGAGAGGAAATATTTAAGTGTAAAAGTGCCACTAAGTTTATTTTCCGAATAAAGCATTATGTGCGTTCCTGTACAAAACCCACGAAGGGTACAGCAGGGTGATCGAAGCACTTAATTTTATAATACATATTCTTATCAACATACAAACTTCATACAAAATGAAACTACATACACATTACAGTGACAAAACATCTAAACGCACTACCGTCGAATATACGACTTAAAAATCGGATAATCCGTATAAAATTGCCGATATAGAAAAGGAATCAATTTCTTCAAGCGCTTCTTTATACATAGCTCAATGTCCAAAAAAGTCGGATGGGGAAACTAGCACAAATACGACATACAGGCTAGGCTAATATCACAGGAGTGCTGGGAACGGTGCGCCCCGCCGCCCCCCGTAACACCCTACCCCACTCACCCCACGCTCCTCCAGGTACCTATTTACTATTCAGAGGGGCGAAACGGGCTACTACCAATATATTTTGCGACAATTAAGACTTTAATAGAAAAATAAATTATTCCATTACCGAATGCATTGCACAACGTCTGATTACAAACTTATTGCACAACCATAGTTTGATTTTGAACTTATATTCGCCTACATTAAATTAACAGTATTTATTATACTGTACACTTGATATTCTATAGTACGTATTTCGATAAATTGATACAACATAATGGTAACAAAGCATAAATGGTGATAAGGTAACACGGTCGAAACAAAATATACAAAAACAATAAAGACTCGAAAGAATAACAAAACGTTCAAACTAAAATCAGACTTAAAATGCAAATCGAACGAATTCGGGTGTCGCTCACTCGAGCAAGTTCAACGGAATCTCGTCAGCTGTCGACAATACACACGCATTAAATATTTTCATTGTGTTACGATCTTCGTACGTAACGTTCGATTGGTCGGGTATTTGTTAATATGCGTGCTCTCTCACGCTCCAGTGCAGTGCACTTGGCTTTTACTTTCAAACTTTATACGCGAAATTATATCTCACTCGAACAATGTCTTCCATAAACTCGCTTTAAAACCTACACTAAACCCGATCTTCGCCGAAGCAACTCGAATAAACTTGGAATATCATTAAAATATAACACGCAACCGTTCCCAGTCGTTTGCACTATCTCTTAAACGCTATATTTATAGTACAATAATGTAACATTAATAATTATGGCTTAAAACTACTACTCCATTATAAAACTTAAATCCTCACTATCTGTTGTACACTGCGACGCGACGTCACAGCGGACAAACGCACTTCCGAGTCCTTCGATACACGATCGTCGAACACTAATTGGACCGCGGCCGCCGGCAGCGCCTGAGCAACTTTCACTAAATTATAAAAACACGCTAACAAAGTAAGTACTCCTCTTAACAACAAAGAATTGGCTAAACGTCGACTGTCCATTCAGGGTAACGAAATCTATCAACGAGATGTCCAGCGGTCGGCCTGCGGGCCGCACTCGAGCGCGACCCGGAACGAGTCGCATTCGGGCGAGCTTGCTCGGAACGCGTCCGGTAACTCGGTCAGCGACTCGGACGCTTCGGGCTCGCGCGAGCGATCTTCACTCGGGCGCTGGCATCACAGCGGAGAGTGCAGGTGCGCGGGGCGGCGCGGTCATGAGTCGAGAACCGTCAGGAGCCCGGGAGGCAGGAGAGGTACATCTTGGCGGGGCATCTGCCGCGCCAGCTGCGCGCAGCCGAGGTTGGCGTCCCCCAGCTCGGGGATGGCGTCTAACAGAGCGAGGCATTCGTCCTCGACGGCGCGTCGGGCCTTCTTGCCGACCCAGGAGTCGTCGCATTCCTCCCTCGCGCGTCTCCGTCTGGCTTCCTTTTCCCTGCGCGCTTCCTCGCTCAGCCGGCAGTACGTGTTGTTAATGCACACGGATCTGCGAAGGTCGCGGGCGGGGTCCTCAATGTTTTCCAGTTTTTGAGAGCAAATTTCAATGACACGCTTGCGTTCCTCGTTGGCGCGCAGACGTGCTGAGATCATAGAGAGCTTGGGCCTCTGGGCGGGCTCGGTGCGCGGTGGGCCGAACATGTCGTCCTCAAACGCGTCAGCGATCTCCGCTCCGCGCGCGCTCTCCCGCTCCTCTTGCGGTGTCATTCTGTAACAATCACACAACCACATTAGCACTCGTTAGCGAATCTAAATTTACGCTAAAATATCGCTACCACCTCAATCGGTGGGTAATTTTATTAAATTAAAACCAGTTTTCGTTCAAGATATTTTTTCCATTGATTTACAAAATTTTATAATTATTTATTTTATTATTCCGTACTTTTTGCTTAAATTACAATTATATAAAATTACAAGAATCTCGGCTGTTACGTCTAAACAGCTTTCATACACTCGCCAAATATTGTAATATCGTTAACATTCAAATTTAATTAGTTACGGCGACTAGCCATTAAATAGACCAGTTTTTAAATGCGACTAGAATGTGACCTACAAAATTTCAAGTGTTACCAACCTTGCCGTCAGTTCTGGGGAGAGAATGAAAAATCCTGACATAAACATTGTAATGCACAAAGAGTTGACCAACAATGAGATAAGTCTTTCGAGCACAAAAACAAAGTTCAAAACACTGCACAGCGAGCGCGCAATTCGTCACTACGTCCTCGACGGTGGCCGAGTATGAAGGCACAAGTGAAACAGAAATAACCCGAGGCGCGAGCGGCGTGTGCGCACCGCGACGACCGCTTGACGAATGACAGTATACCTCGCTGTAGATAAGACATTGAAAAAGCCAATTGCGTCATTCGTATACGGCTACGTACGTGCCGAGAGGAGAGGAAACGGGTGACGTACGATATGAACCGTCATTATAAATGCTATTGACTATCGTGACTCGTTCTATTTGTTTACGACACGAGCCCGAGCCGAGCTACCGCAGAAAACAGGTCCACAGGCCCGAGGATCTACAATTGCGACGGAATTTCCCGTTTCCGTAAATTAAAAAGGCCGTATCTGTAGACTTTAGAGAACAATAGTTGATCGCGCTAATGCAACTACTATGGTTTTAGATATTTGCACAATGAGGAAAACAAAGATCACATCACAATCTCACTATTTAATGATTAGGAAATGGTTCTTGCAGATTCCGATATTTACTAGGAAAATTGTATCACAAAACATAGGTATATTGCATCGTATGCGGGGCATATTAATTAAATAGCATTATCGCCTCAACGCACTAAAAGGCCCGTGATATGACATGGTTATCGCGAAGGAGATAAAACTTTATATTTATTTTGGTGTCGGCACTTATTTTCGAGCTACAGTTAATCGCATTCGTTCACATTTGTCGAGGCTGAGAGTTCAATCTCCTTTCATCCGAGCGCTTTCTCGAAGCAACTAGTTTGACTATGAAGCTGTTTTTTGTAACGTACCGACTGTCTGACCTTCATTATAATTACAATTGTCAGAAAATCGCCACCGAACTAATAGATTTTCGTTTAATTTGCGACTCAACTTCGTTAATAGACATTGTTAAGTTGTTTTTACTACATCCAATCTTTAAATCAATAACACATACAAGGATTATGCTATTTGTATTTTACGATGCACTTAATGAAGTTGATTACAAGTAGGAAAACCTTGTATAGTATGAAACTTATGCCTACTTATATACATCGGATATTAAATAAAGGTAAGTAACCCACTTTATCACGGACAACTTGATAGGTGGTAGAACCTAGGTAGTTCGACCAGGGAAGTACCACATTCAACTATTTCTAGCGTGAAGCAGTTCTTGCGTTTAGGTGGAAGGATGTGGATGCCGGCTCACTTATATATGAGGCGACTGAGAACCTCTGTTCTAGATGAAATTGCTAACAGATGTCCCTGGTCAGCAGAACCACTTACTATCAGGTGTGCTGCATGCTTGCTACTTCATTCTTATAAAAAAAAACTAGTCTCCCGTTTAGACATGGTTTCCTTTTAATCTGAGAAGGTCACCTGTTATGCTGACCTTATATTAGCAGACTTTGAGAACATAAAAGCATAGTATGAGATATGTTTTCCTTAACCATTCCAGCAAATGACAATGAGGATGAGGTACCTAAACTCCGGTTAATACAGTAATTCATACTGATAGAACACCGCTAGAAACAACTATACTTGTAGAAAAAAGAAAAATTGAGAAATGAAAGTGAAGTGAGAACACTCAAGGTTTGACAACTGAGGAATTGTTCTGAAGCTCCGATTTCGTTATAACAGCCTAGTAACTGAACAAAATCAACGTTACGTAATACTTTCGTGTTGTAACCCGCAATATTTCAGTTATGTCAGCCGTAAGGTTACCGTTGGCAGCTTATTAAGAATGTAGACGGAGTACGAAACTTATGTTTGCAAACTACCCCGGTAATGGTAAGCAAATAATACCTTAGTTAATTCGGTCGAAAATTATATATTATTATATTATTCTAAATATAAAATCATTATCTGAAATATTCAAGTCATAATAAAAAGCGACAACTTTTTTTTGAACATGATTTTGGTGAATATATATTGTTATTCAATTTTTGATGAAACTTTGCAGTACTATGAAGTGAGGTTTCAACTTGTATACAACGATATTCATCTTGTAAAAAGGATTCTGTTAAAGATTACAGTTGGCTATGATTGAACGAAAAACTTTATATAATATTATTGTAAAAATTTTATTAAACCAAGCTGAGAGGAAACACCGCCTTGTAAATTGTGAACCGTATTTTATCAAAGACAATAAAAAGTACGCGTATATTTTTTCCAAAATCAGTAAAAGGTTCATTAGTTTAGACCTGAAACATGAATTGGATTCAAATAGTGTACTATTATACGAAATTTATTATTTAAATTAAGTTTTTTTTTTGTATTCTTAACGAAAAGTATCGAATTGAAATCTGTCGAACACGTACCGTCACAATCTGATTATCGAAAAGACGTTTACTCGAAACGTGTTTTTGTTCTAAAATGGCTACCGCTATAGCCTTCATCCGTACTTGTTTAATATTTTCACTTTAAAATTTAAACTATAATGATTATATTGAAGATTTTCATACCAGATCAACACGCTTATTTCAATTTAATAATGACGGACCAATGATGGTTGATTTGAAAAAAGAAAACATTTTTTTATTAAAATAAAAATTATCACGTAATAAAAAAACTGAAAAAATAACCACACTTAAAATACTTTCTATTATGCATGTTAAAAAATATTAAGTTCTTCTTAAACATTATTAAAAATACCATGCATAAGCAAAATCTAAATCTTTTTTGATCATAGACAAAAAAAACGGTGGTTTAAAACTTATTCTTGTCTATGGCACGCCAGGAATAGGTTGGCAACAAAAAGCGCATGGCAGACTGGCACTTGTGTGGGACAGAGAAAAGAAAGTGCATGTAGGTAGTCGCGCGAGATTTATTAGATCGTAACTGGTGAGGTCGAAGCGGCTGGCAATATGTCGTTTGGGTAAAAAATATGGCATTCTGTTCAAGATTATGCGGGAATGACGATCATTTTAGTACTAGGAATATTAAACATAACATAAGTATATACAACTTATTTTTTACTTTGTGTATTTTTTATACAAGTAATACCAAAAAATCACATTTTATTTTTATACGTATCAAAAAAATCCAAAATTTTTAACCTATTCTAGGCTTAGAGGAGGTAAATTTTATTTTTCAATAAATGAGGAAGTCTTTGCTTTTGTTTTATGCCGTGAGTTTCGACCTTGAATTATAATCATATTTTTATTTAAATGAATTAATATAATAATCCATATTTTACTCATATAAAGTACACTTTTCTCATTAAAATAAAAAATAACACAATAGGCTGAAGGTTGTGGTATTTTTATGTTCATTTTTGGATGCAAGTTTAGAAATAAGTTGTGTGCCTAAAAAAAATCAAACCCGGTTCCCTGCGCATAAGATTGAAGTAATGATAACTGTGCCATACGGGACCTCAATTATATTTATTTATGCACCCTTTATTTCGACTGTACCTCACATGTCGATTTATGTAAACTCTATGTATTCCATATCTCACACAACATTTATGTATATAGAGTCCGTATGATAAATAATTATTAAAGTGAAACTTCTTTAGAATCGTTGGGATTTGAAACTCGATAAATCGAAAATGCGTCACGATAAATATAAATATAAATAAGTGTGTAGGATATAGTGTCTAGGTAATAAGTCGGTGAGAAAATAAAACAGAATAATGATTCTGCACAGCATTTTATATTAATATGAAATTTTAATCATACTCTATAAACATCACAATCTCTCGTAGGCAACTTTTTAGAAGTTTTACTTCTGCCGCGTGGAAATTGTGCACACTTTTTTATTTCCTGACATCTTAACCTATTTAAATGTATATTTTAATACATATATTAATACGTGATATTTTACTCTTCTTACTAAAATTACCTAGAAAGAGAAGAATGAAATTTGGCACAGTTGTAGTTAATATAGAGATGAAGTGTGGAATGGTAATAAGTTTTTAATGATAATAAAAGTTACATTTAACCAATAAAAAACATTACACACTACCGTGCATTTGACATAAACACACATACATTACTCTTTTGTTTATGGCTTAAGTCCGTGGTATTTAATATTATTTGTGTTAATTAATAATAAAATATAATCTGTTAAAATTGAGAGTATGATTGTGACACTTAGTGAATTTCAAGTTTAAGTTTTACTTAAGTTTAATTACGGTCTAATTTCGACCATTGACGGGCAACTAATAATAAATAGTCAATATGGTAACTTTAATAACGAAATACTAAAAACAAAATGTTGTTTTAACCAATTATTTTTTTAAATCCAGCATTGACGTAGGTAGAGTTAATTGAAAAAAAAAACTATTAAAACATCGCATTGTAACACAAACCTAGACGTCGCAATTTAGATCAAGATAAACGTGTAAAATAAGATAGAGTTTAAACAGCAATAAAATGTACGATCAAAGAGAATAACGAAAGTTGATTTACAACGGTGTCGTATTGCCTACAGTGTAGAGTTTCCCACATATGTTATTATAATCATCGGCCAAGACATGTAGAGTTGACAGTCTCTTGATACGTCGTTAACATGTTTATTTTTTTAGTAGTAAATGAGGCTAAACTAGATGTAATCATTAGCCATGGACCAGTAAACAAGCCTAAAATTGATTGGCTAACCCAAAATCTGAATTTAAGTACATTAATGATCTCCAGAGGTCTGTAAACTTTCAGAAATAAAACTAAAATAAAATGTATAAAATTTTGGAAATAAGAGGACCGTTTTTCCATTAACATTTACTAGCTTTTCACGTTTATCATGATAACGAGTATCCTATGTGTTAAGGCAGGTTATAAACTATGTGTGTGACAAATTTCACTCAAATTGGACCAGTAGTTTTTGTGCGAAAGAGTAACAGACACACACACCTCAAAAACGTTCGCATTTATATTAGTAAGAAGTAAGATAAGATTAGGTAAACTACAGGCTGGGTTGAGCCTCGACCTCTTCCCCCCTAAAGAAGATCCTGTACTCATAATGAATACATATACTCCAAACCATAAGCGCTTTATAACATGTAGAAAGAGTTTAACCACGCGACACAGTTGTGAAAAATCTTACACGGATTTATATCCAATTAACTCGAAAATGATATCTATTAAGTTAAGTTTTAATCGAATATCGCAATCGATTAAACGAGTAGGTATTTATTTCTGCGTAGTAATCGGTGGTACAACGGCCGGACGACCTTCTCGCCCGAAAATCGTCAAATAATGTTGTTGGGTAATTGCGGTGTAAAAAAACGTTTTAAATAGTAAGTAGCTAATGTGATGCTATTTTAAAGACTGCTACATGGTTTGGCGTGGAGCGTACTGAACCAGTATATTCAATATGTGGTGACGTTCTTCCTACATATATATTTTTTTATTAAAATGAAGCAACAATCGAGCATGCAGCTTGTAATCAAGTTGATGACATCTGTAAGCAACTTCATATAGAATAGAGGTTCTATAGGAAATCGATCACAGATGCGTTGCTACTGCCGAGGACTAAGATGGTCGCCTCATATTTAAGTGAGCCGGCAACGACACCCTTTCACCGAAACGCAAGAACTGCTTCATGCTAGATATACGAGTATGTATGTATTTATAGGTCTACGGTTTTATAACAGGTCATAATGGTTAAAGACGACAACATACTTGCCGATACTTGACTACCCGCATGGCGGAGGGGTTACCATACCGGTCTGACACGCAGTGGGTTCCGGATTCGATCCCCGGCCAGACATTTGAATGATGATTTTATATTCTATTCTGGGTCTTGGTGTTCGTGTATTTGTCTCTTTATGTACATGGTAGCCACTGCACAGGAGTGGAATCCTAGTATGGGGCTATGAGTGTGGAAAACATAAAAAAGGCTACAGTTTCATTGTTGCATTCCTGAGGACAAGTTATCTTTCAGAGGGGTTAGGCCGTAGTCCACTGGTTTGACCAAAAATAGATCTAGCCAGCCACCATCTTACATAGGTTTTAAAGGTAAGACATAAAGAATTGCAACATAACTCAACACTAAAAACATTTTTGACTACAGTCAAAATTACAGTACTATTTGTACTTAACATATAATAATATAATAATTAGGTAATCTTGAAAATATTAGCTTCTAATTCATTACATTACCATGAGTGTTCAAAATCTATATCATATCCATTTTAACATAATATTCAATTTTTTAATCTTTTTATCACTTTACACACGTCACAAACATCACAGCAATATTTAATTAAATAAAGCAATTACTTAATACCTTCTCAGTTTCGAAGTATTTTAACGAGTTGTATCATTAGGCTCAAACAAAATCCATTCTTTCGGAGTTTCAACAGCCTTCACCTAGTATATTCGATGATACTTAGAGCGTTCTTGGAGAGTAGGTCTCGGCGAATGATTGATCGTAGAATGTAGGCGTAGAGCCGGTTCTACTACGACACTTTTGTCGCTAAAGAACCAAAACTGTTGTTCTTTTTTCGAATGTACTTTATTTTTATATTTATTTTTAAGTTACAAATATGTTTCTTTTGTTGCTAAATTGAATTTATAATATTGCTATTTAATTTATATTGATATTTAGAATGCGAGTAGCTAAACTGGGTATAAATTATTTATTATTCTTTATTCGAATGTAATTTACTTTTATATTGATTTTTAAGTTACAAATACTTTTCTGTTGTTGCTAAAGAAAATGTTAAAGATATTTAGAATGCAAGTAGCTAAACTACGTATAAATAATTGTTCTTCTCTATTCGAATGTAATTTATTCGAATACATTTTTGTTCTTGCTAAATTATCTTTCTGTAATTTTTTTTCTCGAATGCAATTTATATTGATATTTAGAATAAGAGTAGCTAAACTATGTAAACTGTATATAAACTGTTCTTTTTCGAATTTTTAGAATTAAATAGAACTTAAGAATTGTGAGTTTATTTTTTCGAATTAATTTCATTGTTATGTTGACGTTTACGTTACGTCGTTCGAATTTATTTTATTCAAATATTG
>DWNE01009427.1:0-10912 GCA_018249875.1 Cecropterus toxeus | reverse complement strand
CTGCTTCACGCTAGAAATAGGTGTGGCGGTGGTACTTCCCCGGTCGAACTACATTGGTTCTACCACCTGGCAAAGGATCACAAGAGCACAGATTCATTGCTACTCCTGAGAACTAAGATTACCGCCTCATACATGTATAAGTGACAACCACATCCTTCATGTGAAACGCAAGAATTGCTTTACCGGACCTTGGTTTCATGTTATACTTTCGTAACAAGTAACATTATTAAATTTTTAAAATAAATACCCGACTGCCTAAAAATGATTGATTCCTTTCACTTCAGTTCAATGTTATGAAGCAATCGGTTTTAGTTTGGTCAATAAATGATATATTTCATTTGACGCATTTTTATGAGTTTTCGTCAATTATAATACTTAATTCTGTAATTTTGTTCATTAATTTGGATATTACAGTGAAAATATAAAAAAAATATGTTATAAGAATACAATATTACTAGTTAAATATAAAAAAAAAAACTGCTAAAATATCGTCGAGTTTCCAGAATAATGGCAACCTTACCTCGTCGAATGTCCAGTCAAATTTTGTAAATTTACAAATTGATTATTTTCATCTTTAAACATCGTAGGTACGTAGAATCTAATTATACCTGGAATAATATCTTAGCATTAATAAACAAATTATCTAGATAGTATAATATTCCTATCGACAGGAACAGATTACCTCGCACAAACATATTCGTCTCCAATTAATTACTATGCGAATAGCATATCACATATACTCAAATTATTCCATAACAACCCAGGTAATTTCTCACGTATAGCATATAAGCTTATATAGATTGGTTCAGACCAATGTAAGGGTATGTTCAAAGGGTGGTTACCGATCTTGACACACAATTAGGGAATAAGGATAAAATCCAGAGGGATAGTTTACCGATTTATTGATGCACATCCGATATTGCGAGTGTATATACACTATTGCATCACAAGTAAAAATTTGTTCCCTCCCTGTTAATTTTTCCAAGTGACACTGACAAAAATGAAAATACAATTAATGTCCACGTATTTTTCGTTTTTATTTTTCAATGTATCTTTTTATTTACTTTGTGTTTGTGGGCGTACTGATTTCTACGTCGAGTTGATCGAAGAGTTGTAGCACCCCGATTTGACTGACTGCAACTCAAATCCCCTCATATAGTAGAGATTTTCTGTCAAAAATCATTCAATCAATGGAGTAGCGCGGATTACTACAGCCCGTTGCCGAATTTGGATTCGCCGCCCGCCCATTCAGGAAAAACACAATGACGACCAAAAAAAGGTCACCAAACTTAGAAATAACCTTTAACCCCAGCCGGCGTTGAGGTTTGTGGTTTTTTTTTAATAATCTATCATAGGTATATTAAGAAAAACGATAAAACTGACGATTGAAGCGCCAAGCGAATGTTACCGACCCGTTAGCGGTATTCATGGCATCTGTGCCCACACCCTAAGTTGTAACTCAGCTGTACGTCTCAGTTTAGTACAGTAATAACACGTTATTAGTACCCAAACCGCGTCTGATGACTCTGTGTAATCCTTTATCGTATTTTATTATTAATAGCGGTGTTTGATGTTTACGGTTTGTTTATAGTCGAATGGTTTCCATCAAGATTGTGGTAAATTGGTCGTGTTATAGGTTAGCTAGTGGCACGCTAGATGGATATTCAAAGGAAAGCAATATGGCGTATACAAGGGGGTAGAGACCGGGCCCGTCTTCAATCTTGTAACAGGTGGACCGTTTTGTTTATTGTCGACACATTTTCAAGTCTATATATCCTGGTCGAGCAGTTTAGCCTAATAGTTGAAACTTGGCCTCGCAATCGAGGATCCGAGGTTATAATCCCAGATTATTGATTTTTCTAAAATATTGTGCGTATTGAAAAATAATTAACACTGCTCTACGGTAAAAGAAAACATCGCGAGGAAACGTACACATCTCAGAGTTCTCTATAAAAAGAGTTCTCAAAAGTGTGTAAAGTCTACCAATTCTTCCTTGGCCAGCACAGTAGAATACGGCCTAAAACTCTAATTTTTAGAGAAGGCCCATACCCAGCAGTGGGTCAATAATGGATTGGCATAGGGTAAGCAAAAGCTAGACTTATCGAAATTTTTTCGCCTGCCGCTGTTGTACCCACTTCCATTAACAAACATGCTATGTATAAATGTCGTTGTCGTTTATATGTGCTCCGAATGTATGTGTCTCGGCAAGTGCGGTATATGATTAAATGAAATATAATATTATAGCTGAGTCGTATATTTAATAGGTTTCCGTTTATACCTTTTGGGTGCAGAACCCTAATAACGTAATTAGTTCTATAAATAAAACAAAATATTATTAGCTACTAACATGAACATTTTCAGTATGGAGTCATAAATCTGTATCATTTACTTGTCGACGGTACACTGACTGTTGAGAAAGTTATGTAAAATACAACACAAAATGAAAAAAAAAACTAAAGGTGTAAGACATATGTCTTCTCAAAAATAGTTTTACGAGTACAAACGCGAATTCAGAGATCAGTTCAGTTTGTAGGATTATTTAAAAACACTATAAAGTACTCATAACATTATATCATTGCTTCTGTTGCTATTATATAATAGTTATTTTATAGGGTTCCATGCCCAAAGGATTTAAACGGAACCCTTAGCTATTAGCTACGGCTGTCTTTTTTAAATTGATTATTTTATAGAATGTAAATGTATCACTATAGCCGCTATGGCAACAAATGCACACACAAACATAATATCACAGTACAGAAAACATACAGTAGTAGGTCACAGACGTGTCCTTGAAATTTATACCTACCGCTGAACAGGGCGCAAGGGTTGGCACCAACCAAAAGTGAAATTATTACTTACTAGCTGAAGTACCCGTGCTTCGCTATATGACGAAATAAATAGGTTTTACTCGCTAGCCGTTGGATAAGATGAAATAGGGATGTGACTTGGTTGCAAAAATGCACGTATTGGAACTTGTTTTGAAATATTTATTATTATTTTTGATTATCTCGGCCGGCGCGCGGCGTGACACTCCGTTGCTTTGCGTTCTGAAACATACCGAACGGCCGTGTAAACGACATTTGCAAGCGTGCACCGAATCGGCCGTTTGTATGGAGTCGGACTACTGTATGATATCTACATTGTGCTAATATAAAGAAAGAGTTAGGAATAAGAGGTCGCTATACAAAATCCGACATATTTTCGAAGTTCTTATTTGGCTTAATTCAAATCGATTTTAATATGAAACGGATACGAATATATTATATAGATCGATCGGGTGTCAGAATATAACAAATACTTAAGATACGCGGAACGTTTTATGGATCGTATTTTAATATGTAACGGATACTCAAAATATGCGGATTGTTATATTTTTCGGATTTTAAAAGACAACAGATACCGACGATGCGTGGATCGATATATGGATCGAATTTTCAAATGTAACGGATACTCACGATACGTGGATTGTTATATGGATCGGACTTTCAAATATAACGGATACTCGTGATATGTGGATCGTTATATGTATCGGATTTTAAAAGACAACAGATACTGACGATACGCGGATCGTTATATAGATCGGATTTTAAAATGTAACGGATACTCACGATACGCGGATTGTTATATGGATAATAATGTAAAATCTTATTACCCTCCTTCTGACGCTGTTGGGTAAATAGATAGTATTAGTCCCTACTATTATTAGTACCTTTTTACAATGTCCCTCAAACTTGTGTTCGGTATTTTATAGAATATCCTTCCAGATTCACAATTCGCGTTAGGAAACAATAGCATCGGGTCAGTGCACACTGACATCATTAAGTACGCCAATCAATACCATACAAACAACTGAAGGTTGTTACGAAAGATATACACGATCTTTGCGTTAAAAAAAACATTCTGAAAATAACAATGTTATCACAAAAAGTTATAGATATAATCCAAACATTATAATAACATTTTATTACATTACAACAAATTCAATTGGTATATATTTTTTTTATTTGTTCTTTACAGACCAGAATGTTATATAGGAACAAACGTAGACCTAATACTACGTGCACTCTCTGCCAATGTATCAGAAATGCCATGATATATAAATCTAAAAAT
The DNA here is from genome assembly GCA_018249875.1 of Cecropterus toxeus. Lineage (NCBI taxonomy): Eukaryota > Metazoa > Arthropoda > Insecta > Lepidoptera > Hesperiidae > Cecropterus > Cecropterus toxeus. The sequence continues at coordinate 6,802 of DWNE01009427.1, read as the reverse complement.
TAATTTAAGTATACTGCCTTCCATCCCTTAAAGAGCGTATTAAGGCATCACTCTGTTTGTTACAATTGGATGAGAATTAAACCTGTCGAAGGTCATATAGACGATCTAAACACATATATGTACCATGTGCCATCAATCACATTGAAGCAATATGACAGTAAGTACCAAGCATCTCTGTCGTAGAGTTTGAGGAAACGAAACTCGGAATAAGGGCAGTTCATTCACAAGCTTTAGGAAACAACCCCGCATCGGGTCAGCGCGCACTGACATCATTAAGTACGCCAATCAACGCCGCACTCAAACAATGCCGAACTACTAATGGTTGTGGACTCACAAAAGAGACGATCTTTTCATTCACTGTACTGTTTGGAAAAAAAAAAAAACACAAAATAGAAACCGACTTCTATGTCACAAACAGGCAAAACAAAAAATATATGTTGGTACCTTTTATGCACAAAAGTATAAGTCCTGAAGTCGGAGCTCAACATACTGTACTAGATCAAGACGACAAAACTATATATGTCCTATGTGTATATGAGTACACGGGAACCATCAGCTTTCAAATGAAACAAGAATCATCAAAATCGGTTCATCCAATTCGGTATCAATTAAAATAGCCGTTTCGGGATGCCTGATAGATGTGAAACATCGTGTTCGTGCAAGTACTATGCGTAAAAGGCAAGATGGCGACAGGAACTAAATATATAGCATAATGAAAATAACGCCATTTATGAACAGTAACCCGCACTAAGTCGGATTAAAACCGCAGCAGGCTTAATTTTGTTCGATACTTAATAGTTCCGACAATGCATAACAGATGGCGCAAAAATCAATAAATGCAAGCATCGCCACGCCAATAATCAGGTTTACTTGCGCTTATAGATTTTTAAATAAAAAACAAATGCATCTTTTTTGAATTCGATTAAAAAGAAACGTTATTTACGTTCACTGTGCTGTGTTTTATAAAATTAAATTACCAAAATAACAGTCCATCCGATGGTAAGTAGTGACTTTAGCGTAACACCTACGTTAACGTAGTACCATATCGTGCAGTTAGAACTAAAGGGACAAAGAGGACAGGGGGAAAGAAGAACTAAAGGGACTGAACTGAAAGTTTCAGCAAATTCAGTTAAATACTTGAAAATACCAATGAGATATTTCATATTGTAGCGACTTAAAAAGTCACAATTTCGTGCTAAAAAGCAAATGTTAAGTCTCTCTAATAAACACGCGCTTTAAGAAACGTTCCAAAATATGAATACAAATTTCTTAATTCCACAAAATGTTAAATTCGTATTAGGTTTGCTAGGTGGTAGAAGCAATGTATGTAGTTCGACCGGGGAAGTACCACCGCCACACCTATTTCTAGCGTGAAGCAGTTCTTGCGTTTCGGTGAAAGGGTCTGGTTGCCGGCTCACTTTTATATCAGGCGACCATCTCAGTCTTCGGTAGTAGCAACGCATCTGTGGTTGACTTCACATAGAACCACTGTTCTATATGAAGTTCCTTACAAATGTCCAACACAAAAAAATACATTTCTGTCTGGCCGTGATCGAACCCGGGACCCACTGCGTGTCTGATCGGTATGGTGACAGCTCCGCCTCGCGGGTCGTCGAATTAACAAACATACAACATTACCACAAACTTTACAACATTAGTAAGATATTAAAAGGGAGGCCACATAAAATGTTATTTCAACTTTCATAAATGTTTTAAGTAAAGCCACTTTAAAAGCTGTTGGGAGCTTTGTCATTTCGAAGTTTCTCTTGTCTTTACAACACACGCTAATTAAACTTGACAACTTGTTTGTTCTGTACTAGAATGAACCGCTTACAGGAGTTTGTGATGTTGAAGATTATTTCCTTATTTATGTGCTGATGTTAAAATTGGTAGAATATGAATATATTCTACTCTAAATCTGAATATATTCTAATCTCAGTAAATCTTAGTAAGTTAATAAAAATCGGCTAATTCAGACTCTCGCGCGAAGGGTGTGCAAAACGGCATAAAAATACATTTATTGTATGAAAGCCACCTTTAACTATTTATTTTATTATGTTTTTAAATCAATCTGTGAAAATTTCAACTGTCTAGCTATCACGGTTCATGAGATACAGACTGGTGACAGACAAACGGACAGACGGACAAACGGACAGACGGACTTTGGTTACGGAAATAAGATGTACACATAGAAGCACTGTTAGCTGTGAATTTTGTAAAATAAATAAACCCTAAAACTAAGATGTTGTTTAAAAATAAGAAGTTGTTTCAACAAAGCCTTATCCATTAAATTATGTTGTTATTATTTGTAGGTTTTGTAGACATTTTTTTCTCTCTTTTTTGTAAGCCGCACGTGTAAGGCTGCATTATTTCTATATATTGTAATAGTTGTATATGCCCATAATGGCAAATCACACCGACTTGTGTTACTTATAAATAATTTATTATAAATGTTTTGTGATTAGTCGATGGTATATCTAAAATAAATAAATAAATAAAGATGGTATATGCTTATTTGTTGCTTAATCACGCAATAACTACTGGTCCGATTTACATTTAATTTTGCATGGATGTACCTTATTTACGTGGTCAACTATAAGCTACTTTTGATTGCAATATTTTGCACTATTTAAAGATGGCGACAATTTCAGGTCCCGTAGCGAAGCATGAGTACTTCAGCTAGGTATTTATTATTTACCTCCCGAAGTATTCCCGGTGCGCTATTACATGGGGCTCTTCAAAAAAGGTGTGAAAACAGTTCTCCTTCAAAGCCGGCGATGCATTGGCGACTCCCCTGGTGTTACAAATGTCTATCGGCGAAGGTGACTTTACCGTCTGCCTTATCGTTAGGTTTAGGTATTAAAAAAAAAACTAATAATAAGCTAATAAGCTTACTCGGCCTCAGAGTTCAGTCGTTCAGTCAGTTCAATAAGTCAGTGCCTCAGATTTCAACTTCGGACCTTCAAGTGGGAGGCCGAGTTTCAACCATTAGATTGCTGCTCTAAATTAGCAGTCTTTTACTAAAATAAGCTCCATCGTATCAATAGACGCCTGGTACTTCAAATGACAGTAGTCGATTAACCAATATCTTATCAACTACTCAATTGGAGTATGTGTATAATCCTCTATGGATCAACTGAGTCACGCGAGTGCACTTAGCGCGTCTCTTAGATAAACATAAACAGGATATGGCTTAAAGTAATATGTTTTACACTGGATTATTCCCGCGGTTCCTTTAGTCATGACCTCGGTAATAAGTATCCACGTGTTAATCCAGATCATAAACTGTGAACCAACAACGAACGTCCGGTAGTTTTTACAACAAGAGTAACAAACTCACATCACACAGCAACCTCGGAAACTTTTGCATTTGTAATTTAGGAGTTTGCGTCGAAGTAACATAAGTGTTTAAATATATGTTTCTGTAATGGTCTATTTACAGGCGGCATTTTTTAGGGTTCCGTAGCCAAATGGCAAAAATCGGAACCCTTATAGATTCGTCATGTCTGTCTGTCCGTCCGTCTGTCCGTATGTCACAGCCATTTTACTCAGAAACTATTAAGACTACAGAGTTGGACTTGATAAGTAAATGTATTCTGTAAACCGCTTTCCGAAAAATATATTAAATTTAGGGAAGGCTCCCTATACGTGGAACTAAAACTCAAAAAATGTTTTTTTCATCTTACCTACATGTGTGGGGTATCTATAGAAAGATCTTCAAAAATGACATTGAGGTTTTTAAAACCATTTTTTCACAAAGTCGATTGTTTGAGAGATAAGTCATTTCAAAGCGGTAAATGTGTGCCAAAGTGTTTTAGATGTCAAAGAAACGAAAATTAGTTCAAACAAGACACGGTTGACAGTTTTCGAGATTTAGCACTTTTTCAAAAACCAAACTTATGTTGGTAGTTGGAAAACTATTCAACTTTATTTATCATTTTTACAATAGAGCTTTAATAATATATTATTTTCGAGATTTGTGAATGATAATGCTCCGGAACCCTTCGCCTGCAAGTCCGACTCGCACTGTGAATTTTTTTTCTTTACTATACTGATACGATTCCAATGATGTGTATATGTCACAATCTGTAAAGCCATTTTGGCTGTAACGCGTCAAAAAAAATGAACCTTCGAACAGACAAACAAACATATGTCACCCTCATTCTGACGCAGTCTGATAAAAATAGGTATAGCGGTATTATCTCCATAAACAATCTCCATAGAGTTCTTTTTCTTACCTTTATTCATTTGTCCCTAAACAAACGCAATAATACCGTAGAACATTTCTTCAACATTTTGAAAAGTCACATAGGGAATCTTCCCCGTACTGTTACAATTTTTTTCTACAAAGTTTATCTTTACAGAAATAACATTTCCAAAACAACATTACCAGGAAATCATAAATGCTCACAGCCTCGTAAGACTTTGTTTCAGACTATATACTGGCCTGCGCATCGAGAACCGGTCCTACCTTGGGTCGTAATAGAGCGTGACCTATCGGGTTACTTGACTTGTGCCTGGAGGTCTACTTTGTACATTCGTCTAGAGTATTTCTAAAGTATATCAAAGAAATCTCCAATTATTTTTCAATTATGTATTCATTTATTTTTGAAGTACAATTTAGTACAATTTAGTATTCATCTTGTTATATTTAAGTGACAAGACTTAATCATACGACAAAGGTAGACCCTTTGACAACTACCAAAGACTCCACCATTTCTACCTAAAACATCAGTATATGTGCTTATGTGTCCTAGATTGACGGTTGTAATAGGGAAAGTAACTTATCCGACGTGTTCCAACTAAGTATTCGTCAAGTAACAACTACTAAATTAGGACCCATGGCATGTATAATCATTTAACCTGAATAGTTATAAAAAGAAGTGTGGTGATAATGTTCCGCCATATAGTTTTTACCACCTTTATTTATTTAGTTTCTAATCGTTCCTTTACACGATAATGATAATTTTTCGGTAAGTTTTCGAAAATGTGTCGGATGCAAAATATTTATTTGGGATAGAGTAAGGACCTCTCATGTGCGGCGTCGCTTGTGCATGCATTGTGGGTACGATTTAATTTACCAAATTGTAACCGTGCTGCAAATACAGGCGATATTTATAGCGTCCACACTGTCGATTAAGAATACGGTCTGTGTAAATTAAATACAATATGAAACATACAAAATTGCGCTTGGTCAGTCGGTTGCATTAGTTAGTCGTGTGGTAGTGTGGTTATAGTACAAAAGAAAAAAGTAAAGTATATTTATACTTCTAGAATCACCTCTTCAATAAGACGGAAATAGTTCGACCACCTGAACGCTTTGTATATAATACTAGGTAATCGTATCCGGGAAGTAATCGTGCTCCACTGCCTCTATTATTCTACTTCAAAGGTTGTTTATCCATTCATTTAAATAAAACGAAAGTTCCGGGTGTCATATATTTGCAAATAGTTTGGAGAATTGAGAATAATACATAATTATTGTAAAAGAGTTTATTTCATTCAAATCAATTGTGTCAAAAGTTATTACTGAAACTGAAACGGGAAATCAAAATTAGCACGCAATTTATGAAAAAATCTTTCTGCTTCTAACGATGAGTATCAAAGCCCTCCTTAAGAAATTCCTCTAATAGACCTCTTATGTACTAAGCCAACTTAAAAAACTTGGACCTACTTTACCCTCATTAATTACTTAATGAAGATGGGTTACGTAATAATGGACGGTGGTAGAGCCAATGTAGTTCGACCGGGGAAGTATCACCGCCACACCTATTTCTAGCGTAAAGCAGTTCTCGCGTTTCGGTAGAAGGGTGTGGTTGCCGGCTCTCTTTTATATGAGGCGACCATGTCAGTCCTCGGGAGTAGCAACGCATCTGTGATCGACTTCATATAGGCCCCCTTTTTCTATTTGAGGTTGCTTACAGATGTCCATGGACGGCAGTAACCATTTCCCATCAGGTGGGCCGCTTGCTCGTTTTTTTATTGTGAAGTACACAGTAATAAAAAAATAGATTAATAACATCGCTACATAAAAATGACATGGTGTGTGTCTGTTTGTTATTCAATCAGGCAAAACCCACTGGTCCGATTTACATGAAGTTTTGAATGGATGTAGCTCACTTATCTGGCAAATTACATACACTCCGATTTACATGAAGTCTTGCATGGATGGACCAGGTAAATTAGCTACATTTACCTGGTCAACTATATAGACGCTGATTCCCATTAACTTTTGGTTGGATGTAACCTATTTACCTGATCAACTAACTATTGTTATAGATTACTTTTAATTTCGATATTTTGGATTATTTAAAGATGGCTACTATTTTTGTATCTCGTAACGAAGCAGAGGTAGTTCAGGTAGTGGTACCTATATAAAATCGGTGACAACATACACGTCAACACTTCTTGAGTGGTATTTGTCTAGTTTACCTCATAAATAACTGGTTGTCATTTAACCATATTATTGAATATTTGCTTAATTTACATTATGATGTTTAGTGTGCATAAAGTGTTCATCTGTAACGTGTAGTGGTAAATTACCACTGGTCATATCTCACTACAGTTCGAGTGCAGTTCTCGACCTATAGGTTTCAAAATAAATTGACTCCGTTTATTTTTTTTTTTTTTTTTTTTTTATAAATACGAAGTAGCAAACGAGCAAGCAGCCCACCTGATGGTAAGTCGTTTCTGCCGCCCATGGACATATGTAAGCAACTTCATACAGGACAGGAGTTCTATCTGAAGTCGACCACAGATGCGTTGCTACTCCCGAGGACTGAGATGGTCGCCTCATATAAAA
>DWNE01009426.1:0-10914 GCA_018249875.1 Cecropterus toxeus | reverse complement strand
CCCCCTCGAAGGGATCTCCACCTTGTCGTGGTGAGGGGGCTTAGTAACCGTGGCTTGGATCACCACGGTGAAGCTAAAAGGGATTCCAGGAGGGGACGCTCCGAGTGGGCTTGGCCGGGGGCTCACTCTGGATGCGTCCGAGAAGCTGAGGGGTCGGACTTTTCTGGCCTCTGCAGCCAGGAGGGGTCGTGAGAGGAGAGGTGTCTTGGAGGTAATGCGCGCCATTGTGTTTTCTGGCGCGCCTTGCTGTTGGAGGGGAGCTCCATGCTCTGCACAAGGAGGGGCTACGGGAGCAACCAGCCACCGGCGGGTTCGAGGATGGCTACGAAACGTTCCCGTGTTCCCGCCGTAAGCTGCGAGGAGAAAACACAATGGGGGTTTAGCCGATAAGAGTCCGGCATAACCCAGCTGCCTACCCGAGGGGCTGGGTATCCATGAGGATTAACCACTTTTAAAAAAATACTACATAATGTCTGATCGATCGGGGGATCAGACATTTAGTATACTCATGTATTTTGATGCGCTCAAGAATATCAAACTACCCTACTCAAAATTCGATTTTCAAGGCCAAATCGAAAAAATATCGGTTTTCTCGACCTTTTTTGCATTTATTACAATAAATATAAATTTAAAAAAAAAAACTTTCCATAAAAATTTAAATTTTTCGTGAAGAACCAGTGGTTAAAGAGAAATTCATCCGACATTGGCACTTTGCGCCAAATTTTCATTAGTTTCGATACAATAATATCTACTAACGCACTTACCAAAGGGAGTACGGAGTTTGGTCTTGGAAGTCCATTTTTTTATCTTTAACCACTAGGTTATCATATCTATGTCATGTTAATTCTATTCCCTTCTGCATTCTTGTAGTGCTATCACTTGTGTACGTTATATAAATACTTGTTGCATCCCCACTGGTTTACGCTATTCACTCCCTATCACTAAGAGTTTCTACATTGATGTTTAACATAAAGTATAAAAGGCATGAAGGTTATCACACTCTATTTCCCTCTAATATCTAAAAAAAATGCTCTAAATATTGTGGCCTCAACTGACAAATTCTATGTTACTTTAAAAATATCGATATCATTATACAGATTTGTTAATTTTGATTTCAGATGATGGCGCTCGCTACCACCAGCTTGGCAGTTATATTATAGCTTTGAAAAGGTTTACGCATGAATTATTTAATTGCTTATTAAACGCTATTTTGAAGTGATTATCAATTTTATGTATACCTTCTTATTAATAAATACTATGGCACATTGAAAAAATATTTATACTTATCCCGTCGTATGCAAGGTATTAAAAGATTATTACTACATACAACCGACATAGAATGAGGTACCATCCACGTCAATTGAACTTTTGGCAATTCCAATGATATGTCATACGTCATGTTAAATTTTATTAAAAGAACAATATAATTAAAATTACATAGATCTGCCATGATTTAATAATAATTCTTTTTGCTATTATTTAACTCTTGTTACTATTATTGTTGTAGTCTTCTAACTGCTTTTCAATTTCCAATGTCTTCTCGGCTATCTCTGTGGGAGTCAGTGAAGATCTTTCGGTCGGGACAGCACTGGCATACCAACTCCAGAAATCTGCAGATTTATCATCGTCATCGTCATCGTCATCATCATCATCATCATCATCATCATCATCGTCATCGCCATAGTCCTCTTTGGAGTAATCTAAATATTCTTTTGAATCACTATCCACATATGTGTCTTCTTCCGAACTACTGTCATCTCCATCTTCTTCTGAACTACTAAAATCGTATTCATCTGCGACTTTCTTTGAATCGCCTTTATGTTCATCTGCTAATTTGTTACTGCCATCTTGTTTGGATATTTCATCAAAATATTTACCGGAATCCCTAGTGAAGACTGATATATCGTCTTTTTCTAAAATTTCCGGTTTTTCTTCTATCACATTCATAACATACTCGAACAAAGTCGGAATTGTTCGGAATATATCTAGATATTCCTCGGTAATACCCGATGTATCAGTTACGTCAGAAACCGAATCTAAAAAATATGTACATAACTAGTTAATATTATACACAAACCTGTTATAAATAATAGCCGTCACGGGACGCTTAGCAGATGTGTAACATCGTATTCGTACAATACGTAATATGCATAAACGACAAGATTGCGATAGGAACTAGATATATAGCGTAATGAAAATAGCACCATCTACGAACAGTGACCCGCACTAAAGCGAACTAACAGCAGCCCGCCTAGTGTGGTTTGATACTTAATAGTTCGAAAAGTGAATAACAGATGGCGGTAAAATAAATAAAGACAATCATTGACACGCCAACAAACAGGTTTACGCCTTTAGATGTTTCACATCAATACTTGGTGATTAGCAACTAAAAAGCACCTAAGCGCGTGCATATTTACACACATATCAAACAAATAATATATAATTCATCGTCATGATTTCATAATTCAGATCCGTATATTTAGACGCCACAGATTTGCTCAAATAATATAATTAAGTCATAATTATATTATTTGGAGATTATGGTTGGTTACCTGTAATCAACCTGAATAATACCTACGGATGATAGGACAATAATATAGCTATCGTAGACAAAGATCTTCGTACCAATGGTAAGCTTCTAAGTAAAATAATAGCAATACTTACCATCACAATTATAAACAAAGTTTATCTGAATGCAAATGACGAAAAATATTTTGAGAAACATTGCTTCAAACGTCGAATAATAATACGTTTATGATGGCAAACGTTTCCAATATAAATATCCGTGTCATGCCGCAGTTCTCTAGGAAGTGTAGACAATTAGTGTGGCATAGTAAAAATGTTAATAGGCTAGATGATAAGATAATTCTCGAACTACTTGCTAACCCATAAACGCTGTGTGAAATTTTCATTGAACTGTGGTTTAGTTATAAGGTGTAGTACGACCAGGTGGACCGATGACCTGGAGAAGACAGCGGGTAACCGTTGGATTCGGAAGGCACAGGATCAAGTTTATTTTAACAGAAGAATAATTATATGTACAAAGAAATATGTGAAGTTTATAAACTAGGTATAACCTAAACGAAAAACGCATTCTACACTCATAGCCCCACAGTAGGATTTTTTTTCATTAATATGAAGTAGCAAACGAGTAAGCAGCCCACCTGATGGTAAGTGGTTACTGTCGCCCATGGACATTTGTAAGCAACTTCACTTAGAACAGGAGTTCTATATGAAGTCTATCACAGATGCGTTGCCACTCCCGAGGATCGAGATGATCGCCTCATATAAAAGTGAGCCGGCAACCACACCCTTCCATCGAAACACAAGAACTTCTTAACTCTACAAATAGGTGTGGCGGTGGTACTTCCCCGGTCGAATTTTTAATTACAAATTTTTATACATCAAACAATTCTTATCAATGGGACTGCATGTGTGTTTGATACTTAAGTCTTATAAAAAGTTACCACAAATTAATTGGCAGATTTATTTTTGCTAGTGATAAAAGGGTTAACGTGATTGGAACAAGATCTTTAAAACTATATAGTCGCACATAATTGAATTAATGTATGCATAAAACTTTATACCGACGTAACGACGTTATACCGACGTGAGCTAACACTAAAATGCCATGAAACTACTACTATAGCTGTTAATACAATAGGTTACTGAGTATCGATTGTCTGTCTGCCTGTCTATATGAACTGTCAAGTCACTATATTACTATAAACTTAGTTGTCAATCCATTCTCCTTTCAGAATGAGAGGGCTTTAGATCATAATAGAATTTAGTCGCTTTTGGAAACTTATTTTTAAGAAGTCTCAAGCGTGTACGTGTTCAAACTTCAAGGTAATTACAGCTAAATTTCTAATACGACATAATTGAATGCTTACATATTAGGCATTCAATTATGTCGTTCAATAAATCCAATGGAGATACATAATTTGCGATCTGTGTAATGCTATAATTGAACTAATTTGTCGAATTACGCGTAACACTAGTCCACAATACACGAACTGCATGCTCGTTTGCTATATCTAAATAATAATTTAAAATAATACTCAGCGTTGTATTTAATGGGCGAAGATCGTTGGCTAATTTTCACACGCATTTCCGTACTATACAGAACTCATTAACCTGTCAATCGTTAATTTCATTATGTACAAGATTGCGACAGGAACTAAATATATAGCATAATAAAAAAATATTCGAACAGTATCCCGCACTAAGACGTACTAACACCGCAGCCCGCTTAGTTTTATTCGATACTTAGTAATTTCGAAAAATTATAACAGATGTCGCTAAAATAAATAAAGGGAAGCATCGTCACGCCAGGTTTACCTGCGCCTTTAGATGTTTCATATCAGTAACATTTTAATGTGACACATTTTTCTCATCTGTTGAAAGCTTCTAAGCAGTAAACAAACGAGATCGATCTTTACTAGTGCTCCAGGCCCCCTCAGTTTGACAGGTCTTCAAAAGAGTTGCATGCAATAATTGAACATGAACTACAAACATTGAAAAACCTTGTACCTTTGTAGTCAAACTACTGCATTTACTACTCATTACACGTTAATTTTCTGCCCACATATTCATGCTATTACCGCCTCATCGGTATAAATGGAAGGCCAGATATTTTCATTTCAATACGTTAGAAGCTATCACAATGTTAAAGTTACGGCTTGTATTTCTACTGCTGCTGTCGATTTCCATATCGACGTGCGAGAAGACCAAAGGGACCGTGTCTCCATCTCCAGATCCTAAAGAAACTAGAGATGCTACTGACATTGATTATTCATCAATCATGAACGAATGCAACGAGACATTCCGCACTGAAATGTGTAAGTTGTTTTTAAAAAATCTACATGATAATTGACATAAATTTATAATATTAAAGTAGGAACCAACGTACGTCCAGAGATGAAACATAAAAGGTTCTACCACCCATGGCGACCCGCGTGGCGGAGCGGTCACATTACCGGTCTGACGCGCAGTGGGTCCCGGGTTCGATTCCCGGCCAGACAAAAATATGAATGATGAGTTTAGATTTCTGTTCTGGGTCTGGATGTTTGTGTATTCGTCACGACACAGAAGAAAATCCTAGTCTGAGGCTATGAGTGTAGAAAGCGTGTTTTTTAATAATAAAAAAACCTATATATAATACGAGTAAGAAAAAATATGACAACTAATAATTTGTTAGTGCCCCCATAGGTCTGTACAAAAATAAAAACATTTGATTTCATTTTATTACAAAGTAACAGGCAAACTTAATAAAAATGATAGAAAAAAATATTCTCGTCAACCCACTGCTGTACACGGGTCTTACCTCAGAAAGAAAAAAAATTGACCATAGTCCACCGCGCTGGCCAAGTGCGAATCGGTTGACTTCACACACCTTTCAGAACTCTTTTTTTTAGAACTCTTTGGTGTGGAAGTGACGAGTGTGAAGGACATCAGCATAAAGAATGTTTTCCTTCACCGTAAAGCAGTGATAATTCATTTCTAATACGCACATCATTTAAGAGAAATCCGTGAGATCAATCTGCCTGAGATTTGAACCGCGGACCCTCGATTGAGAGGCATAGATTCAACAATTAGGCTATCACTGCTCAAAAAAATCGTAAAAACCACCCCTAGTCCTTAAGCTGATTATACTTTGTATTTATAATAAGCTGTTACGTTGTTTTCCAGCATACATTGAGTCGCTTAACAAAAGCGGCAGTTTCCCCGATGAGAGTGATAAAACTCCGAAGGTAAGATATAATTAACTCAAACCCTGCAGAGTTATAATTTAGAAAAAATCCTTTTTTTACTAATTCTTATTGAAATTCAAAAAAATCTACACCTGTATCTCTTTCATAATTTTCACTAGATTGGTACTAATTAATCCTTGCGTTTTATGGTTGACATGCTAGAGGCATTTATGGTTGTTCATTGTGTGTATTCGAGATAATATTTAAATTTACGAAAAAAAATCTCAAATCATAACTTTTTATTTACTTCGGACCCCACTGTGAAAAAAATTCTACCGAAAAATAAATTTAACAGGCTGCGGTGTTAGTTCGACTTAGTGTGGGCTACTGTTTGTAAATAGCGTTATTTTCATTTTCATTATGTTTAGTTCCTGTCGCAATCTTGTATTTTATGCATATTACTTGCACGAATACTTCGATCGCTAATATGAACCACGAATACGATATTTCACATCTGCCAGGCGTCCTGTGATAGCAAATTGTTGCGTTAGATAAAGTTACATATATTTTTATAACGTGAATGTATATTTATAGTGTTTCGTTCGCTGCATACTGGAAAAGAGTTATGTTGTGTCGGAGGATGGCGTCTTCGAGCCGGACCACGCCCTCGCGTTCTTCGCGATGGAGCGTCCCGCAACGCCATTGGGGAATCTTCAGGAGACCACAGATTCTTGCATAAACAGAAGTACGTACTTATGTATATATTAACATGTTTATATTTTGTTTATTGTAGGAACAAATCTTCAATATAACTTACGGCCAACGAAAATCTACGTGTTCCAATCTTCCGTGGCACGCACATCTGATTTTTCAAACTTATGTGCCTTTTAAAATTAATCATAACTGTTTTGAAACAGCATAGGAAATGATTTTATTCAAAAAACAATTATCGTGAGTACCCGTAACATATTAAAATGTATCAATTCCGCGATAATATTAGTCTAAAATCATATATAGCATAGGAAATCTTGAGTAAACCTACATGCCACATGTTCTTAAAAAGTTTTCAATTAAGTGTATCATCTATGTTTTCAAGGCTGAGTGATATTTCGTACTCGGCCAGCACTATTTAAAACACTTTTACCCTCATAGTCCCTCACTAGGATATTCTCGTGTCGTGGGTACTGTTATGCGATGATTAAAAAATCACTTTTTAAAAAAGAAATATTTAATAAACTAAAAGAAATACAAAATTGTTTAAAGAGATCCGTAGGCAGCCGTTCGCGAAGGGAATCACAATGATTATGTGTAGACTTTGCTACGCGACGATACGTGTTAGACTGATAGACCAACTATAGAACTTGAACTGGGTAGACTGGAACTAGTAGACTAAATGAGGGGCGTTTCAGGAGGAGCTTTTATAGAGGAATAAGTGCTGACTAGGATTAGGGGACAGAAGGGGAAAAGGCTGGGTAGGCCAGAAGGCATACACTGGTCGGCTATAACACCTCCCCCCATGGGGTAAACTTCAGACACTGTCTAGGTGATGTCACCTAGACAGTGTCAAAGGGTGATCAAAGTGGAATACACCGTTTTATTAGTCTGAAGCAAGGATGTTACGGAGGCGAACATCCTAGTCCTCTGGAGTAGTAACGCATCTGTGATCGACTTCAGATAGAACAACTGTTCTGTATGAAGTTGCTAACAGATGTCCATACGGCAGTAACCACTTACCATCAGGTGGGCTGCATGCTCGTTTACTACTTCAGTCTGATGAAAATATATATTTTTTGAAGGTGATTATGCCACAGATGATCAAACGTCACCAATGAGTCGCCTTTGATCACCTCGGTGATATAACCTGGATGATCAAAGTGGAATACACCTATAAAACAGGTTCCAAGATATATCTAGAGATGACATCACAGATGACGGTACTAGGCAATAATGCGAAGGCTTCAAATTTTCAATTTAAATTCTCGCTCGGAACAAGTTTCTATATCAATTCATTATTAATTTGGTTAAAGGTCAATTAATATTAGGTTACTATGCCAAAGATGGGGCCGGTAAAAATAAGTAGGCAGACTTATTACTAGCTGAAGTATCCGTGCTTCGCTACATGACAAAAAAAAACCAGCTAAGCGCGAGTCGGACTAGCGCACGAATGATTCCGTACCAATATTATTCGAAGTTTTGGAAAAACTTCGAATATTCGATGTTTTTTGAATTATTCGGAGTTTCGAATCGCATATTAATATTCGATTCGGAACGAATTATTCGTAAGTTCGAATTATTATCACAATCTGTCAAGCCGTTTTGGCTGTAGCGTGTACCAAAGAAATAGACCTACATACAAACAAACATACACACGTATTTACATACATACACTCGAAAAACATTACCCTCTTTCTAACGCAGTCGGTTAAAAAGATAAAAACAATGTTTAATATTTACCTGACATCTGTAAAATTAGTGTTTTTGAGTTGTGTTATTATTCATGCAAAGCTATATTCGCTGTTGGAATGTTGTAATATAGAAGTCTTCCTAAGCTAATAGTTGTTCTACAAGTATTTCGTTTTTCCTCTAACTTTGAAACTATACCTAACTTGTAGCGTGGAAGGAAAATACAAGCAAAAAGGTATTTTATCACATTGTATGAATATTCTCGTTAGAAAATGTCCGGTTGGATGTTACCTAGAGGGGAAAATTGAAAAATAAATCTGAACAACTTTGACAATATACTTACTTATTTTTTTGCGTTTCTGTGCAGATTTTAAACACCCGTAACTGTCTGGAAGGGGCGAAAGAGATAGCTTAGATTTGAAAAGAGAATCTTGAAACGAGTACCTTTTTTTTCGCCAAAATATTTTGGAGTCAATTTCATTCAGCCAATTTTACTTCAGAATTTTAATGGCAAACGTTTGCCACAATACATAATTATAAAATACAAGCTCATTCAAATCATAAACTATTATTACCAGTACATAAAGCCTGCTAAATTTCAGCAAAATCCGACCAGCATGAATAAGTAACACAGACATACATGTTCATAAACTTGTTTTTATAATATTATTTAGTTATAAATATTTATCTAAAATGGCTAAAACAGTTTGACATAAAGTTGTTTTCCACAAAATAAAGCGACAAAAAGGCTAAATCTTCCACCTATCGATGGAACGACCTTCGACGACGTTAGAGCGTGTTTGACTTTTAAATACCATTTGTCCATTTCATAATCAAGTAACGCCCGGTCACACATGTTTTTAAAACTTGTTAAGGTATATCCACACTAACTTACATTTATAATTTAAAATTATTGGTGTGATTATACTATAACATCAGCTTTGTTAAATATAAAATTGATTTTATACTTATAGTATTTTACACTTATTTCCAAAAACTTGGATACAAACACAATATTTCTTTGCAATTAAGTATTTAATCTGTGTTTTGTATTATTTTTTTAGAATTAATAGAAAATCTGTTGTGAAGTTGGGCTGAAAGGCAAATAGACGAGGTCGTAAGAATAGTATAATATAAAATAATCGGTTTCTAGAATTAATATATCACTTGCAATGAATCACACATAAGTTGATTTTGATGATTAATTTCGAATTATGAATCATAAAAAGATATATCAATACTTTATATTGTAAAGCAGTAGAGTTTGGTTAGACGCGCTAATCACAGGAACGAATTCGAACGTATTCGAACGAGGAATTGGAAAAATATTTTTGTGTTGAATAGTAAATTTATTGTGGAAGGCTTCAGGCTATATAACATCACTATGTTTATTTGTTTTTATTAGATTGTTGTCCAATAAACGCGGGTGAAACTGCGTGCCACAGCTAGTCTTTTATATTTTTAAACAAGTGTGCTACACTGCCTTTATGGAAAAAAATATAAAAATAGTTTTTTTCCCGTGTACTAGGATTTTATTTTATGGGCTATTAATTTTACTGGCACATTTATTAATATACACATTAAACATTTTAATTATATATGTTTTGCATCTATTTAATATTAATTAGAAATACCTATTGAAAACATAGTGTACAGTTACATATTTATGTATTTAGTAATTTACTCAATAAAAACATAATATTACACAGCTGCTCTTACATATAGATATAAAATTTTTTTTGCTCTTCAAAACATAAACATTATAATTTGTATTTCTAGTTATTGAATTATACATTAAATATTCATTCAAATCCAATCTATTAATATTTTAAGACCTACTGCTAATAACTTGTTTATTTAAGCAAATGTGTGTTAACATACGCCGGGAACAATATAGAAAAATCTGCCAAAACCACATTAAGGTCGTCTCTTCCCCACCGTTATTCTCTATTGAAAAGGGCCATTATTAAATGGAGAAATAATGTCTCGTGGTCTCCATGTCCTCGAATGGAGACTACGTCGCAAAAGGAGTATAGGCCGCCCCCTGACCAGGTGGACTGATGACCTGAAGACGGCGGGCTACCGCTGGATTCAGATGGCGCAGGACCGGTCGGAGTGGCGCAGATTAGAAGAGGCCTATGTCCAACAGTGGACTTTAAATAACTGATGAATGGATGAATTATTAAATTATATAAGCCTATGTCACTTCAGAAACTGACACATATCTCATAATCCGTCAAACTCTTTGGTTTATAGCACTTGCTTAAGAAATGGACATAAATATTAGTAGTTACATACCCTCGGAAAACATTATCCTCTTTCTGAATTTTAGTTATGATACATGTTTTTTTGCTCTATATAACTAAAATATATAATGTGTATCTCTAGTAATTAAGTTATACATTAAATACTCATACAATTTCATTCCATCAATCTTTTAAGATTTACAGCTGGGCTGGAAATACGTCTTCCCTGTGAGGTATTTCTCCAACAGACGTAGGGTCTAGTATAATTCTTATTTTTAAACCATAAACGCTTTATCCACTCATATCCCCACACTAGGATTTTCTCCTGTGTCGTGGCCATGGACACAAAGACGAATACTCCAGACACAGAA
This sequence comes from Cecropterus toxeus, assembly GCA_018249875.1. Taxonomy (NCBI): domain Eukaryota; kingdom Metazoa; phylum Arthropoda; class Insecta; order Lepidoptera; family Hesperiidae; genus Cecropterus; species Cecropterus toxeus. The sequence continues at coordinate 201 of DWNE01009426.1, read as the reverse complement.
CAGAAATCTAAATTCCTCATTCTGTCTGGCTGTGGATCGAACCCGGAACCCACTGTTCGATCCCCAGATCAGTATGGACCGCTCGGCCACGTGGGTCGTAATGATGACCGTTGATACTTTCCCCTGGTTTTTTTTTATAAATATGTAGCAGAAAACTAGCAAGCAGGTTACCTGGGGGTAAGTGGTTTGTGCCGCCCATGC
>DWNE01009425.1:0-10915 GCA_018249875.1 Cecropterus toxeus | reverse complement strand
AAATGTCATATGATTTTTATTAATGATTAATTTGTTTATTTGTAACAAATAAAAATGTTAATTATGTAGAAATATTTTTTGTGATATTTAAATAAACTTTATTTACCTAGATAATGCATAATAATAATACTTTTAATGTATTAAATACCTTTTTTCTATTGTTAGTGTCGTTTTTTTACAAACTTAGGAGTTAAACTAGAATAAGGAGAAAGATTTCAAAAATATTTTTATCTTGTTACTATTGTTCAATCACAGATACGTTGTTACTCCGGAGGATTGAGATTGTCGCTACAAATAAAAGTGAACTGGCAACTACAGCCTTTGTGTGAATCGCAAAAAACAATTTTACTAAAATAGATGTGGTATTATGCATAGATGATGTTCCGTTAAAACTATAATCGTTCAACACCTTGGAAGATATGCAATTCTTAGTATAGAAAGATAAAACGAATACAACATACAAATAACAGAGAGAGTCGCTATTAAATTTTTATTAAGTAAGTTAAAATTTTATAACTATAATATTGAACTGTATTTATACTTGTATATATTAAATTAACCTGATTTATTATTACACTTAATTTAATTATAACGCGCCTGTGACTCTCTGTAAACTGTCAACACTCAACAATTGCTGCTTTACGAATAAATGTAAGCTCCGCTCTACCAGGCCCTGTAACAGGAAATAATGGCACTTTAAAAACCGGAACTGCTAGTGGCGTCATTTCTTTTTGAGTTTGATAAATTGCATTATATTTCATACGCATTGTTAACACTATATCAAACTCTATATCTCTAAATACCAATTCGTATCCTATTTTTAACGATGATAACATAACAGCAAGAGGTCGACTTATTAACTATGACACCTACTTGTGTGCCGTCAGATGTTTCGTATTTGTTTACTTTGCATGTTTAAATTGTATATAAACTAGACACTTGCTGTCCTGAGACATTTTAGCAAACAGTTTCGAACAACCGGATGCATATAATCTATTTACCTCGCAAACTATAACCTAGAGATACAGGAGAGAAGCTCATAGTAATTATAAAGTATAGAGCGAGCTTATTTGGGTACGAACATCAGACATAGGTAAGAACACAGTCCCTATGCGCGGTATAAGATTAACAGTCATATTCATGATCCGAATTCAAATGAAGTGTGCTATTTAAATAGTAAATATCGTATTTTTTTAATGTGTTGTGAAATTTACTAAATTCCATCCATTACAATTCTCATGTATGTTGCAGGGCATAGACTTACTCTAAGGGGATTTTTTAAATGTATAGTCAGCAGTAAGGACACGCGTGTTGGTGACAGCAAACGGTATTGATGTTACACTGGAAGCATGAGGATCGGAGGAGAGCATGATCTCTCCATTTTCTGATTATTTTCCCCTAGTCGCCTCCTTCGATATTCACGGGAAGACACTGGCGATAACTAAGACGGACACCACATTACGCGGCAGCAACTAAGCTAATTTTAAGCAGGAACAGCATATGTGCTTATGAGTCCTACTAAATGTTGCCGACAGGAACGCACTCTACGATATTATTACTCTGAGGTACAAACTATTTACCTCGCAACCGCAATCCGTACCATGTCAGTTAAGTTGACATTCGGTGTTTATTTAACAAACTTAACTCTAGTTTCCTGGCATTATTAGCATCTACGTTGGGGATATGTCTCATTATACTCGTTGCTAAAACTGTTTGCAGTTAGCAAATGTTACATCGACTGTTACGTATCATCGTCAACCCATTATTGTCCCACTGCTAGGCACGGGTCTTCTCTCAGAATGAGTAAGTTTTAGGCCATAGTCCACCGCGCTGGCCAGGTACGAATTGGTAGACTTCACACACTTTTGAGAACTCTTTTTTTTAGCGAACTCTCAGATGTGCAGGTATCCTCACGATGTTTTCCTTCACCGTAAAGCAATGATAATTAAATTCTAATACGCACATAATTTTAGAAAAATCAGTGGTGCGTGCCTGGGATTCAAATCTCGGACCCTCGATTGAGAGGCCGAGTTTCAACCATTAGGCTATCTGTTACGTATACATACTATAATTATGTGCTACATATTATAAATGCTTTACCAAATCTTTTAAACCACAAGAAAGTATGCCTTCATAGCTGTTAAAACAATAGTATTTACTATACATTCAAACCACGAAACTAATGTTAACATAGTGAACATATAGATTTTATGAAAAACGCTACATACCGACGCAATATTACGTTGAGGGGGTTGTTCAAAGAGAACAACATTTTTGATGCAGGAGCCTTTTTAAGCTGATATCTTTCTTATATTGAAGCATTTTTTACAATACATACAGTAAATATTGAAAAAAAAAATGATTTACCGTTTATATTTTACACAACCTAATTATTCAATGACCCATTAAATCTTACATGTCAATTTTAGTGTTAACGTATTTACGAACGTGTACATGGTAAAACTTGGATAGATAAATTACCGTCCGCGTGAGTATTTAAAAGTGCATTCTAATTAATAAACATATAAAAATAGGAGCGGCAGTAGTGCCGTCTCACTCGCAACAAAAAGTTCACAATTTAATTAATTTCTAAAAGATATCTCTGAGTAAAATAAACAGCAAACTTTCCATTACTCGTTTGAGGCTTCTTCTACTTCTTTCTTTTTATTTCTTTTCTTATACTTTATTTATGTATAATAATGTATAGTATAATAATATTCACCAATAACTGAGTATTTAAAATTGCATGCTAATTAATAAACATATAAAAATAGGAGCGGCAGTATTGACGTCTCACTCGCAACAAAAAGTTCTACAATTTAATTAATTTCTAAAAGATACCTCTGAGTAAATTAAACATCAAACTTTCCATTACTCGTTTGAGGCTTCTTCTATTTCTATTTGTTATTTTGCAATGTTTCTTAATTTGCATAAGCAATGCAGGTGGATAAAAACTAAATAATAATAGGTATGTTAATTATACAACAAGATGACGTACATTTTTCGACATTCGCCTAGTTTTTCCTAAGGAAAAAAAATAAAAAACAGTATTCAAATCAGTTGGGATTCGTATCTATAAATGTGAAACGATTTATTACATATAGAAAGATTACAAGTAACTAAACTCTGATTTAAATTAAAATGCAGTCATTCCAAATAAATACAGACAAATGGCTTAATTTCTTTTGTATGTAATATGTTCAGAATTCGCATTGATAATATCAAATAGTCAAAAGGAATAACTTCAAATGAATAAATTACCAAACTCCGAAGTACCTAACCATTACATGTACCTTTTGTATTCCTATCTTTTCAGTATTTTACCATTTTAGCGTCAGGAATCAATATTGACCGCGGTAAAACAAACATGGCGTGTTAGCTGAACAAATCTTGCGTTCATTTCCCGAACACATCTGCGTCCATTAAGTTGTTATTATCTGACCTTTTCCATTCCATCGGTTATAAAAGAGCTGAAATATAGCTTTCCGCAGTATTTCATTATGAAGATAAACCAGGTGGGAGGCGCAAATTTCTTAAACGTTAGTACATTTCTTTCCAATCAATTGTACGGTACATGATTGTATGATATACTAGATTTTTATGAGTTGTAATGATTTTGAAAACATCGTTACAAACATAGGTACGTACCAGATGATGACTATTTCAGTGCGGATTAGCTGAGGTAAATTGAATAATAAATTAGTTAACTTCGTGGAGTGGTTATGCCCCTTAAGCTTAACTAAACTTTTGTAGATATTTTCATTATAAAGAGAGGACGCGCGTGACGGAGTGGTAACCATGCTGGTCCGACGCGCAGTAGGTTCCGGCTTCGATTCCCGACCAGACAGACATTTGCATGTTAAACTTAGTTTCCGGTCTGGGTGTTTGTGTATTTGTCTTTGTGTGTATCCATGGCACCCACGACATACGAGAAAGCGTAATAAACTGACAAACGATTGTGCTGTTCAACTGACAATAAGAAGCCATGGATATGTTTAATATACTTCATACTCATATATAAATAATACTACAAATGCAGTTTGTAGGCAGAGAATTATTGTCTAACGAAATTCTTACAATCAATATTATATGCATACTTAGTCTTCTATATATCTATGCTCTTCAAACCAAAACAAGATAATGCTAAACACTGCTATAGGGTGTCCCAAGATTAGTAAAAAAGGAGCGTTACACTATATAATAATGTGTCTTCATTACAAACAAAATACGCTCAGAATTGTGTTGTATTCCAGGTTGTGTACTCTCTCGTTTCGATGAACAGAATTGGCCCCGTATATCGTGAGATTTACACTATTAGATTTTTATGGGGTTATTTGAAATCACAAGTCTGTGTCCACAAACCGACAACCACTCACACATTAAAAGAAGAGATTAAAAGCCGCATCAACGAAATTCGGCAACATTTCCGTAAAGTGGTCATGGAAAATTTGGCCAAACGAGTGTGTATGTGAAAGCAAAGCCATGAAAGCCATTTTCCCGATGTGTTATTCTATAAATAACCTATGTACTTAATTATTCAATAAAAAATAAGAATCAAAACACTAAAAACTGTTTTCTATTTTATTTAAATATTGCGTTAAGTTTGGGACACCCTATGTATATTATTAAGCAACATTAGGTTCTGAGTACGTGGCGCCGGAGTGTAACCACGAGCGGTTCTACCTTCTAAATCTGGGGATTATATGTATTAGTACACAGAAATATAATAATTCAAATTCAAAGCTACGTTAATATGAGAATTGTGGTCACATCGAAAGCCGCAATTCACGTGTTACACACGAATAATTGGAATTTTGGTTAGCATCCATTATAGTGTAAATGCCAGGAGAATAATTAATATGAGGACAAACATGGAAAATCCAGGTTTAATCCCTTAATTATGTTGCTTGTCAACTTCTTACAAGATAGCAAATAGTTGCTGTGACAGTGAGAAGCTTAATTGGAAAATAATTTAAATTTTTAATATTTTCATTCTACGGTATATAAACCTTTCTCGTTTGTCGCTCATTTCATTAGTGAAAACGTGGAAAAAATCTTTTGAGTTTTTGAGAGGAATAATGCGACGAAATAGAAAGACAACGGAAAATGACTTTCTTTTATGCTTATGCTTGTTATTGCATACTGTTGTCTGTTATTGTATTGCTTATTGTTGTTGTTGTTGCTTGTTATAATTAAAAAGCAAGATAACTAATAAAATATCTAAAACTTAAGAATTAAACGTATACATAATCCATAAAATAGGTACTACATATAAATGAATGCTATTCAAAATTGCAGCGTATGGCATAGTATCCGCAAAACTGGCAGCGTTTCCTGTATAGCGAGGCTGATATGTTGGGAGCACTAACTCAGCCTTTTGATCACCTGATATGAGGACAAGTCTAGTGAACATGTCCTTAACTAAAAGTTGTGTTTCAGTCGACTGTCAATTCGTAATCAATGCGTGAGAAAGTGAGTGCAAACATCTGCAGATATTTAGGACACCAAGGCACTACCTAATATCCACAGGGCACAAGACTCGCACCACCATGCTATCATCTCTGTTACCAACCTCACTAGAACAGTGATGCTGGCAGAGCGACTCCTCAAGATTAAATATTTTTAGTATCATATCATAAGCGGCCAGCCCTCCTGGATTAGGACAGGCTATATCGGCAAGACCAACTTACGACCAGGCTATAAGGTAACGATGAGGCTCGAAAATCTGGTTACCAAGCCAGCGGCCCACTTAAATCCTTTGTAAAAAATCTGTAATGAATATGTTAATGAATAATAATAAAAAACCTTCACGCGAATAAAAATATTCATACAGCTTTTGTGTATATTTAAATTACAAGGCTGTTTATATTTAATTTCGGCCGAATGGTTTTAAAAAATAAAACATATTTTGCGCGGGAAAGGATTAATCTGTTAAGATAATCTGTGCTATTTGACGTAAGCCGGCGGAGGTGATCGCGTGGGTGGGATCAAGCGAGGTTTGGGCGGGTGTCGAGTTTTGGGCGTCGAGAGTGATGTGACAACACAATCATCAACTGTGAAATTGTTCTATGGGTAATAAAATCTGAGACAACAAGGTAAAACAGGCATTTCATAGATGATATTTCTTTGTGACATTTATTTTTCAGAAAAATAAAATCAAGCAATTCCAATATCTACAGATTTATTTAGTCGAACGGTCTGTTTAATCTAACGTTAATAAGTGTATATACATAACAGTGCACTTATATTTTAAGAGTATAAATATGCTGTTATGTTTATTATTACTGTTTTAAATAATATGATTCTGTACGAAGGCGAAAAGCACATTAGTAACTTCAGCGCATTCATAAGTATGAAAATGATAGTATTATTTCCCAAAGCTTAATAAATATTTAGCACATATTATGCGCCATGAGATTCCAGCATTCAGCCAGGAAAACGTAGCCAAAATTGGAATATATTGCTTTTCTCGTTATAATTTATGGCGCCATAAACGCCTACACATAGACATATAGACGCCAGACAACTACTCACACGCACACATCGAAGTCTGTATTTAAAAGCGCGTCTTTGTTACCTTTGACGATATAATGTACCTAATAAGATAAATTAAATGGCTGTCGGTGGTACTAAAATTTGACGCTTTTACGAAACCGGTTTGATGAACATTATGTTAACATTAGGTTTGACATTTGATGTAAATTTTGTTAATTAGCAATTAATGAATAACAAAAGAGTTTCTTCCAAGGCGTAGGTAATTATTATAAATGAAGACAAAATTTCTCCAGCGCGTCGCTTTTCAGTTTTTGTTATTTTATAGGTTGATTTAATAGAACAAAGAGTAACTTTACACTTTGTATATTAAAATAAATGTTTTATAAACACTGAATACAAGTCACAGACGAGGTTTAGAAGTTGGTTTCATAAATGAGACGATCATTAGCGTTTGCTAACAACGTACAAAAGAGCTGTACGTCTGAGAACAGATTATGTTTGAGTTCATTTAGTATGAAACCCAAGACTGGTATTCATACGTTCACGTGTTTTTTTTCTCAAAATAAAACTAAATAAATATGAAAAAGTCATGTATTGGTGAGGGTGGTCATTTTGAAGAAATAAAGTGATTATACTTAATGTAGTGTAAAATGAAGTAGTACATAGGCTCGTACTCATTCGACTGCGTAGTAACATCTACCTGTTTCCTTCTAAATGCAAAAAAGGGGCGGAGTAGTTACAAAACCTTATCTAGTAACAATACCAAATAAAATTAGCATTTTTATTTTAAAATCCCAATCGTTTAGAATTTATATTACTACGTTTATTCTCGTCTTGTCGCACTAAAGTCCTTTAGGCTATTGAACAAAATAAGCAATTTCCAAGACTAATATTAAACGGAGCGTAATGATTATTAAACTCCTAGAAATAATCCCCTTGGCGCACGTAACGGGCAATTTGAAACTTATGTATAGTTAATAATTCCAGTATAAGGAAGCCAAGCTATCAAGCTAAAGGACTATCGTGATGGGGGTTTCTCATGATGTATGTTATATGAGCAGCCAAAGTGGTTAAAACTTAACTTTTCAACGAAGGTTTTGAGCTGTGGACGCACTGCTGACTTTTTGTAGAATGATGTATGTATTGAAAAGTATTTATCACTGATTTACGGTCAAGGAAATAATAGTGAGGACTCCTACATATCTGGGAATTCTCTGAAAAAGGAAAACTTCTGAATGGTGTGTAAAGTATACCAATTCGTAACTGACCAGGATGATGAACTATGAGCTAAAAAACTCTCATTCTGAGAGGAGACTCGTGCCCAGCAGTGGGACAATAATGGATTGACGACGAAAACATATGCGATTTATGATTGTCTCAGATGTGCGTACGTACATACATCCTATAGACCATGTTGTTCGTATAATTTCTACCTTCATTTTACGTCCCAGTGTTTCTGGCAACACGTATTAACAGTTACACGTATTTTCGGAACAATGTTTTATCGCGACGGATATAAACGTTTATTATAACGTTTTTCTGATAAGGGTCTTATGGGCTTTTATATTATCTTTATCTTACCGAATATATTTTGGCTGGCACTGGTTACGAGGTGTATAAATCGTTTTTATATAAATTTTATCTCTTTTTATTATTGGATATATCTTACGTTCTTAGAAATATGTCGAGGTGTGAGTACGAAAATAAATGTTTCAAAAAGTAAACCTCAGCTGAATGATAACAAAATAAATAGTAGTATATATCTAGTAACAGTTTTCTATTATAAAAACGAGTATCATGATAGCCTTAGAGAGATTATATGTTATTTTTCTACTTACGTTATATACGTTACGTTATATGTATGTTATTTTGACGACCCGCGTGGCCGAGCGGTCATCGTACCGGTCTGACGCGCAGTGGGTCCCGGGTTCGATTCCCGGCCAGACAGAAATATGAATGATGAGTTAAGATTTCTGTTCTGGGTCTGGGTGTTTGTGTATTCATGTTTGTTTGTCCATGGCACCCACGACACAGGAGAAAATCCTAGTGTGGGGCTATGAGTGTAGAAAGTGTAGAAAGAAAGCGTGTGTTATTGTTAGGAAAACAGACAATAAAGCAAAGATGTTTATTTTGGACGTGACGGTCAAGGTTGGTAACGGACCTTCCTCTGTGTATCGATTGCGGTTCCACTTACGCACACACCTACTCGTGTTTTATAGTTAGTAGGCATCTATTTGCTCTACAGTTAATTGTTCTGCCATTTTTCAGTTTTTTTCGCTATGTATATTCTCTGATATAACATCAATAAAATACACGGCTTCTGCACTAAATACCGGTCTGACACGCTGTGGATTCCGGGTTCGATCCGCGGCTATACATAAATGTGAATGATGAGTTTATGTTTCTGTCCTGGGTGTTTGTGTATTATTCTTTGTGTGTCCATGGTACCCACGACATAAGAGAAAATCCTACTGTGGGGCTATCGAGTGTAGAAAGCGTTTACCCATTTTTAAAATCAACGTAAGGCTTAACCGTGGATTATGAAGCTATAATTATATTATGTACTGAATGCGCTCTTATATGTTAGTGGTTACATACTCGGCCTTTCCATCAGGGGTTCAAGTCAGGAGGTCCGAAGTTCGAATCTTATACTCAAAAGTTTTATAGTTCAGTGGTTAATAGAAATTTATTATCTCTTACGTAATCTGCAAAGGAAAACCTACACGCCTGAAAGTAATAAAAGATCTTTGAGGTGTGTAAAGTCAATCAATCCACACTTGGCCAGCGCGGTGGATTATGGTCTACACCCTTTTTACTCTGAGAGGAAACCCACGCCCAGCAGGGAGATAGTGATGGATTGTGGTACATTATTTAAAAATATATTTATATGTCTAGCTTTATTTAATTTGGTTACCTAATTTAATCTTCATAAATTTAAATGAAATAATGGAATTAATAGGTGTAAGTAGTAATAGGTAAATATCTGCAAATTATTTGAAATTAAGGCTCAAACACTTTTTACACTCATAGCCCCACAGTAGGTTTTTCTCCTGTGTCGTGGATGACATGGACACACAAAGACGAATACACAAACACCCAGACCCAAAACAGAAATCTAAGCTCAACATTCACATTTCTGACTGGCCGGGGATTGAATCCGGGGCCCACTGCATGTCAGACCGGTATGGTGACCGCTACACCACAAGATCGTCAAATATTAAAACCATTCCATCGCTGGACTACTGAACTACCGGAAAACAATAATGTAGGTCAATCTATTTAAAGATCGATCTTAAATTAAGCCTCACCGACTAATCGAGTCTGTGGGCCTTGAAGCCTTTGAATAAAAGATGAATGCAAATGTGAGGGTCCATGTTTACGTACGCCGACAGTGCAATGTTGTAGAAACAAAACTTTTATAGTTTTTTATTGCTTTTGCTTTTGCTTTTGAGAAATGTAATGTGAAATACAATCGAAGTCCAATTTGCGACGAAGTCAGAATGCTAGTCCGGAACCGTCAATTAGGTAAACGAAGGCCAGGTCAAAAATAACGAGAAACACTGGACAACGTAATCTCTACTTTCGTTTATTAGGATTTCGTTTATTCGTATCGAATTTTGTGCGAAAGAAAGTTATTTATTTGAATTTGAGAAAATATTACAGATATTTCTTATTTCTTTAAACTTAATGTATTCAATTTTAACTCCAGGGCATTAACAAGTAACACCTTTAATTCAGACACGACCTGTTAGGAATGAATTATCTTTACAGCCAGACTACACCAAAAGCATTATAATAACTGACGTAACAAAATAAATTTACTATCTTCAACCCTTTACTGTTTTACTTCTGTACGAGGGTCTACCATCCTGGCCAAGTACGGATAAACGAATTAAATATATCAGGCAATATTTTTTAGTCAATAGCTTTTGAACTCACTCGCTAATCGAAGTCATAGTAGAGCACTAGATAAGACTACACGCTTAATATCTTCGACTTTATCCCATACTAGCTGTGCCTAATCTATTCAAAAACAAAGAAACATAGCGTGATGTTATATATCCTGAAGCCTTCCACGATAAATCTACTATACAACACAAAAATAACTTCAATTCGAACCAGTAGTTCCTGAGATTAGCGCGTTCAACCACAGAAACTCTACTGCTTTATATATTAGTAGGTATAGATTAACCTTAACTCCTTAGCATTTTGACGTAATTCTGATGCATTACTAGAAAATAGTAACATATATTCTCTTCTTAAATTTATTTACTGACCGTGTACTTTAGGTCGAGAACAGTTATTGTATATAAGACATATATTAAAAAAAACTACTATTTTAGTAGGTATAGCACTTTCAGTATATTTTACGTCCAGCCATCACGGCATGATTCCAGATAAGAAGAAAAATAATAACACC
>DWNE01009424.1:0-10915 GCA_018249875.1 Cecropterus toxeus | reverse complement strand
AATTCCAAAATTCCTCAAACCTTTTGACATTGGTTTGGGGTACCTAATTTTTTTTAAAATTTAAATTTTCTTTCCTTACCCCCCCCCCCTCTCCCCCCTTCTTTGCCCCCCCCCCCCCCCTCCCGCTGTAACGTTTTAGAATCCTCCCCTTTTACTAAATTGCGTTACATAATACTTAAACGGTCCCTTAACATATACATTAGATATTAAAAATGAGTACCATCTATCTAAGGGACACATTTCCATTGTAGCTCCAAGCAAAGCCGTAGAGAAGTTACACGTAGTACCAATAACGCCTAGTAGCGTTCGCGTACAGTGGGCGCCGCTGAGTGAACAGCATTGGAGCGGTGATACGCAGACCGGTGGCTACCGCGTATTGTACCAACCGCTTACAGACTTCCCTGCGTCTCTACAACATACCATGAAGCAAGAAGTGCCTGGTATCAAGGTATGTCAATTGGTTAATTACTAATTCTATCAGGATAACAAAAGTGTTAAATGATATTCAATGCAATATGGTTGCCTAGGTTTTATAATTACATATTACCACATATATTAATAACGTACATTAAATATTACTTTTTCATTTTTCTTTCATTAAACATTATTCCAAACTATACCCATAAATATACGGCTATACGTCTTTCTCTGTCTCTTTTCTCTGCTACTTACTTCTTTATCTAAAGAAATAATTATTCTATAGGTGTGTAATTGTGTATGCTGGTTGCATAACCCCTAACTAACCAATACTGTATACGCAGAAATTTCGTTAAAACTTATTTTATTTATTTGTTATGAAGGAACTTGTTTCTGATGAACATTAAGCGACTGCACTTGTACTTCTTAGCCGAATTCTAAATTAGTGTACACTATAATCCGCAGAGCGAGGAAGTGATCCTCAAGGACCTGGCAGTAGACCGCAACTACGAGATCAGCGTGTGCGCGGTGAACTCTCAAGGCGCGGGCCCCGCGGGCACGCCGGCCGTGGTGTGGGTGGGCGAGGCCGTGCCCACGGCGCCGCCGCGGGATGTGGCAGCCACGCCAGTCTCGCCCACCGAAGTGGCGCTCACGTGGCAGCCGCCGTTGCAAGCTCAGCAGAATGGCGACCTGCTCGGATATAAGGTATGAGGAAATTAGTATATAGTGATATACAGATTATTTTGTGATAGCTGTACGATTTGAATTAGATTAGAACGTTCAAAATTAATTACCAAGGCGTTAGTGTGTGCAACAACACGAAGGATAATTAAATATGTATCATCATATATAATATTAACATGGTTTATTTAATCCATCTGTCGGCAATTCTCCTTGTTATCCTGACAAAATGATGGTAAGAAATAAAAAACGGTTCTAGGGATCAGTTCCCTAGAATCTTATTTTATTTTTTGCCATCATTTTAGTATGGGTAACTGTTCCAGGAATTCCATTTGCAATTTTACTTTGCTAATTTATTCGGCCTTTTTACTTTTGTGTTATAAGAAAACTTTATTATATTCAGATATTCTACCTAATGACGGAATCTCCGGAAGAACCTGAACCTGGACGAAAAGTGGAGGAAGAAATCGAAGTCGTACCAGCCACCGCCACGTCGCATTCTCTCGTTTTTCTGGATAAATTTACCCAATATCGAATTCAGGTAAAAACAAATTATTAAATTTTTGTAAAGCATATGTATTATGAAATGAACATTAACTGATTAATGATATAACATACATTAAACCACCTTTTGTTTGTCATATACTTTTTTAACAATAATTTTCATCATTTTCCACAGTAGTAGTAAGGAAAAATAAAACTGTTTGACAAATAACTGTTTCCAAGTTATATTCTTTAATTTTTGTTTAGGTTCTCGCTTTCAACCCAGCGGGCGACGGGCCTCGCTCGAGCGCAGTGCTAGTACGTACGCACCAGGGGCTGCCCTCAGCTCCACGAAACATCACCTTCTCGGACATTACCATGAACAGCCTCGTGGTCTCCTGGGAACCGCCGCACCGTCGCAACGGTCTCATTCAGTCGTATCTGGTCACGTACGAGACTGTGGAACAGGATGAGCGTGAGTGGAATATTAAGTTTTTATGTACATCTTTCTTATTATAGATTCCTTATAAGTATTTGTTTTTAATTTTGTTCCTATTGCTTATTTTTTTTTTTAATAAATATGAAGTAGCAAACGAGCAAGCAGCCCACCTGATGGTAAGTGGTTACTGCCGCCCATGGACATACATATGTAAGCAACTTCATATAGAACCGGGGTTCTATCTGAAGTCGACCACAAATGCGTTGCCACTCCCAAGGACTGAGATGATCGCCTCATATAAAAGTAAGCCGGCAACCACACCCTTCCACCGAAACGCAAGAACTGCGTAACGCTAGAAATAGGTGTGGCGGTGGTACTTCCTCGGTTGAACTACATTGGTTCTACCACCTGTCAAGGTGAAGGATTACTATTAAGTTATTGTGAAGGTGATTTCATGGTTTTTAGTGATAATGATGTATGAATGCCCACATATTTAAAGATTTTTAAGAACTCTTCCAGTTTTTGTTAAAATGTCTGATTTGTCTTAACTCAAGTAAAATGAAATGTGAGAAACAACTTTTTAACTGTGGGTTAAATGAGTCACCAATTGAGCCTCGTTTATGTATCCATAAATTATATATTGTTTTCGCTTTCAATCTAGTTCACTATTATGATTATATATTATATCTATGTATTATTATACTATATTTTAATATTTACTGTAATCTATTCCGTATTTCTTCTATTGTTGTTTACCGTTTGCGGTATTACGTTACTTATCCAGAGCTTTCCCGCCAGGATTCAGCAAGCAAGTGAAGCAGAAAGTAACGGAGCGACGGTTAGCTGTTGGCGGGCTGGAGGAGGAGGCGGAGTACCGGTTCGTGGTGCGCGCGGTGACGCTGGGCGCGGGCGCGGCGGGCACGGCGGCGGCGCGCACCGGCCCTCAGCCCGGCTCGCCCGCGCCGCCCCGCGCGCTCGCGTTACGCGCGGACCCCGCCGCGCTGCACCTGCGCTGGACCAACGCTGCGTCCGGCCGCGGACCCCTGCTCGGATACTACTTCGAGGCCAGGAAGAAGGGTAACGACCACTTAACGTCTTACACGTAGCTAATTTGTAAGCTTTTGACGACCCGCGTGGCGGAGCGATCGCCGTATCGGTCTGATACGCGGTGGGTTCCGGGTTCGGTCCCCGGCCAGATAGAAATGTGAATAATGAGTTTGGATTTCTGTTCTGGGTCTGGGTGTTAGTGTATTCGTCTTTGTGTGTCCATGGCACCCACGACACAGGAGAAAATCCTACTGTAGGGCTATGAGTGTAGAAAGTGTTTATGTTATGTTTTTAAGTAAGCTGAGAAAGAGTTATGTAGCTTAGTTACTCGGGTCGCCAACGAGTTGGGTTGCCAAAGTTGCTCTTAAAGCACTTTTAACCAACTAAAAAAATCTTTACCACATGTACATTATGCTTTTTATATGCACACTGACATACCACTTTATATGATAACGTGTTGTATTCATAGCATTTACAAGAACCCTGTGAAAGTAAAATCAATGGAATTAGACTAATATAAATATAACTGTTCTAAAATTGTTATTCTATTGTTACTGCAGCTAAGGAAACATGGCAAGCATGTAAGTTGTTTAATCAACATCGCAATTTTGATGTACCTGTGTTGCATACCTAGTCACGATAATTTTCATTTTTTTTTTAATATTTCATAATAGATGACACAAGATGGGAAACCATTACCAGAACAAGCAATGGAATGTTAGAAGAATTTACAATATCCTACCAGAGCCTGCTGCCATCAACTGCATACTCGTTTAGAGTGATTGCTTACAACATGTACGGGATCAGCAACCCAGCGTACAGCGACAAAGTGATCGTGACACCCTCGAAACTGTACTTGGAGTACGGCTACCTGCAGTATCGGCCGTTTTACCGTCGCACGTGGTTCATGGTAGCGCTCGCCGCGGCGTCTATCATCATAATCATCATGGTCATCGCAATCCTATGCGTAAAGAGCAAAAGCTACAAGTACAAAAGTAAGTATATAAAACTAAATAATAACAAAGCATAGCATTGCCTTGCATTGCCAATTATTTTGCAAAATGCATGCACAAATGCAATTAAGCGCATGTTCGTTACATGCGCTTAATATCTGTCATGCTTATTTTTGCCAAAGATGTTTATCGATATCTGTGTGTAGTTATCGCTAATATAATTTGGTGGCGCGGAAGGATGTTGATCTATATTACGAAGATTTGTCAACAGAAGAGGCCCAGAAGAGCCTGGAGGAGTCATTGGCCGGCGAGACGGATGAACGCGGCTCACTGGCGCTGGAGCTGTACCGCTCACGGCAGAACTCTGCGAGTAGTGCAGCGGCCCCACGTCGCAAGGCCGCGCCCGCACTGGCCAAGTGTCCCCCACGCCCTTCGCCTGCCTCCGTAGCCTACCACAGCGACGAGGAAAGCCTGCGCGCGTACGACGAAAACCCCGATGACTCTTCACTCACCGAAAAACCTTCAGAGATGAGCTCCTCAGACTCCCAGGTGATAACCATTAAGATTAGCGTCGTCTGAGTCCGATCCGCAACTAAATCTCGAATTTTCTTTTTCCTCACTCGGCCGGACCCGCGACGGTAAATATGCCCAAAGTTCCGCTATAGCAAGTTTATGTTCTCGATCACGCTTTCGAAACCATTTAGCACTATCGTGTAGGTGCGCATTTTATGTTTAGTTAAACAGTTTTGTAAACATTTGCTCTCTTTTAGTGTAATATCTTCCTGTTAGAATGTGCGGTGTGCTGTCTTGCGTGAGCCATTTTGGTTCCATATACTACAATAATAACTATGAATAGTTTATTGATGCTTACTTCTATATTAGCCCCTGTTGTTTAAAGTGTACGTTACCAAGTATTAAAGCGGCGAATTTTTCTGCTAATTTATCGCATTGTAAATATTTTGAATCAAAAATAGTTTAGTCAACCGTTTGTAGAAGATTCACCATAAATTACAAATCACACCAAAAGCCCCTCATTTTTGGTTGTTTCAGCATGTATCATATTCTTAATTGTTAAACATTGAAATATAAACAATTATATTATCTTCAGAATTCGGAGAGCGAAAACGAGAGCGTAAGATCCGAACCACATTCGTTCGTGAATCATTACGCAAACGTGAACGACACACTGCGACAGTCGTGGAAGCGACAGCGACCGGTGCGCAACTACTCGAGCTACACGGACTCGGAGCCCGAGGGCAGCGCTGTGGTGAGCCTCAACGGCGGCCAGATCGTCATGAACAACATGGCTCGCTCGCGGGCACCATTGCCTGGCTTCTCGTCGTTCGTATGACACGAGCCTACCGACACGGCGCCAGCGCAAGCCGTGCACATGTAACACTGCCCTTATTTCCACCTATTTCTATGGACTTTAAAAGGTTGTCTTTTGTAAGTGAAATCATATCAGTGATAAAGACTTTATTTCAATTCTAAATTGACTTATAGATAATATTAGGATATTTATTCTTGTAGTAGCATTTCTATTGTATATAATATGATTAAGATAGTATTATTAGATAATATTTGACGACTTCACGGATCCATATCTGAAACACTCTAAAATAGTTTGAATTTAAATATACGTGGATGACGATTTTAAGAAATTTTTGGATCTCATTAACTGAACTTATTAAACAATGTAAATTAGTTATAACTTTTAATATGTTTTTAAAATATTAGTTATGGATGGATAACACCATATACTAAGGGTTACAAAATAATTGTAGATAACTTGCATTCACACACTAAGCATTTTTATTGATTATAAAAAAATTAAATTAAAATGTAGTCTATTAGCATATTATAACATAATTAGTTGATAAATAAAGTGACCTTAGAACAAAACTATATTTAAACCAGTAGTTAATCGATTTTTTCAATCAGACAATTTATATAATGTATTTGTAGTTTAATACAAAATAAATAAACAGTGCTACAATTTTGAGGTTTGTAACAGCTGAAATAGGATAGAATGGATTTGTATGTATGAGCAGAAACTATAGTAGCTGCTTTACAGTTTCAGAATTGTTTTTTTGATAAATAACTGATCAAAATGATATTTTATCAAAAACGTAGGTATGTAATATTTTATCAGTATCATATTATGCTATCCAATGCTCGTTTTAGATGAATTTTCTATGTTTAATAGTTATGCTGTAATTACACTGTCTCGTGAGGAAATCAGTATTAAATAAATAATTATCCATAGATTGTTGTAATAATATGCATTTATTACTATAGTACGTATATTTGTTCAACGTGTAAAATATATCCTACAAATCGTGTTCAATTCTTGATTAATAAATTTAGCGATAAACATTTACCGTAATTTTTGTGCAGCTAACAATATTGATGGCTATAAACAAAAGTACTAATGTTGTTTCCATGCGATAGTTTTAAGTAGTTGAAAATTGGCAGCACCAAATAATTCCAGACTTGGCACCTACTTAAATAGTTTTAATGAAGTTTTGTATATAAAAGCCATAAATATTTTGTATGTTATCGATTTATACTTTATTTAAGCCATGTAATATAAACATAAGTGAATCAATGTCTGTATGAACAGAAATAACTTGTAGTTTTGTTTATTTTTAATGTTTTACATATTTTTTTACTTATAAGGCAACTTGACTGATAGATTTAGAATTAGAACATTCTTTACTGGGTGTATTTGTACAAATAATTTTGATTTTAACACTCAAACAAAACTGCATGTTTATTCTTAAATTTGGCACAATTAAAAAATAATAATAAACTGTGATGTTTAATAACTTTCAAAATAGTTCTTTATATCATATCAATGACTAGATATTCACTAATTTTAAATTATCAAAGTTTGTCCATGTATGTTCGAAGCAATACTTAATAATAAATATAATAATGCACTTTTCCTAATTAATATTAGAGTATTATAGATATTTACGATTCTTAGGAATATTTAAATATAATTAAACATTTTAATACATACTATCAAATAGTGACATGGAAAAATTGCCTTACCCCAGTTCTATAATTAAAATGTGCTTATGCTTAATTTCATTTTTAATTTATATTTTACGCAATTAAAATGAGTACTTATTATAATAACATTTTAAAAAATCTGGATCAAGTTACATAATTATATTGTTATGTAAAAATATACTTGTGCCATTCCAATTGAAATACATTATGTTGTTTTGCTTGTTTATCATAATATTTTGTTTTTACAGAGACATGAGAATAATAAATTCAGATCAATGAATTATTTTGTTTGTTTCATTTCTATTAAAACAGGATTGAAATGAAGAAAACCTTTTTCTTTAAAAACACTTGTGGGGAATGAAAGCCATATCATACAACGCTCCAAAAGTTTAATATTACTTAATTTATCGTCTTTTCACAGTTATCAAACCATGTTTTGGGAATATATTTGGTACTGTTTTGCCATTGCTTTACAATATTGTACACTGCTAGGTCAACAATTGAAAATTTATTTTCATAAATCCAATTCTTATTTTGTGAAAATAGTTTCTTGATCAGAGCTTCCTTATTTTTCTCTGGAGACCTTTCCAGTAAGCAACACAGGTCTAGTAATGAATCCACTTGGAAATCATTAAGGTCGTAAGGTGCGATGGTCGGATAGGCGAGGGCTAAATACCTTATTACATTTACAGTCCCAACAATTGGGATGTCCAAAGATGATAACTTTAATTCTGAATCAGCTGCAACTGAAACAAATAAATTTTTATTAGGTCTAATGCTCTTATTTTTAATTTATTTAGGAATGGAGTAGTGTTATAAATGAGCATGCAGTTTGATGTTAGTAATAATTGCAACTCATGGACATCTCTAAAAACTATATTGTATGTATGTATATCCAATCACAGATGCATTGCCGCTGCTGAGGACTAAACCCACGTGAACTAACAAGTATGACATTCCAACAAGTTACAAAGACTGCCTCACACTAGAAATAGCAGGAACCTTTCTACTTGAACCAGATTATTTCTTATACAAACATATCATCAAAATTCATTCAATATTGTGAAACACTAATCAAAACTGTTTTGTTCATATTCGAAAAATATTTTTTTATAAATTGTTCAAGTAATCCTCAAATACTGTTTGTGAATTTCACTTACCACATTTAAATATCAGCCTGATATTTATTTTGGTGTTTACCACTGGATACAAGGCTGCAAATCTTTTGAAGAAAGCATATATTTTTTGTTTCTTTTCAGCAGGTACTGATGAATGAATATGCCATGAGATATTAATATCCTTAGCATGTTTCATGTAAATATTTAAGAACCAAGGTATGTTGTCAGGACTGAGCACTACAACAATCTCCTCCATGGTAACCTGAAATTTATGGCATACTATATTTCAAGAAAAGTAATAAATGTGCAGTGTAATAAATCAAGTATAATTTCAATGCTGTACAACATTCAAGTTAAAGTTTTTTATTGATTGTTAATATTCTTCAATGGGAAATCGTCACATCTCAATAAATATTAGATAATGCAGATGTTTATAAAAATATATAGTATAAACTATTTTCAAGTGCCTGAACAACATATTTAGATTATATATATATAAGGCCCTCCGGTAACTGTACCATTGGTGGGTCCAAGTGGTGAGGGGGCTAGGGTTCTCAAACTTCTAAATCTACATGCAAGCGCTGAAGTCCATTGAGACAAAATTTAGAATTTCAACCTTAGTCCTCCCAAAATGTTAAAGTTGATATTTTGCTGATCAAAGAACTTTTTTCACCCTCAAATTATTTGAAAACCTACCTTCACACACAACATATACATTAAAAATCAATTGACTCACATTAGAAATCAAGTTTGTCTCCATAGTCTCCACAACTCTTGGAGCGGAATTATGGTTGGTGTTAAAATTACAAAAAGAACTAATTGTTTTAATTCGGTCATAAAGGATGTCTAACTTTTTAAGCAGGAGATCCTGCCTTTCTTCGAGTTCAGTCATTTGTGCAATGGGTGCTTGCTGCAATATAAATTATCCAATATTAATGATATAATCCAAATAATTAATGATATAATCAGGTACATACAAATTTGCTACAACATATTTTGTTTTCTACTATTATAACTGTAGAAAAATATAAATGCTACTTAGCAAAAAGTAACAATATAACATACCTAAATACATTATGAAATTTTTTCGATGATAATGATTATTACAATATAAATATATTATGAGATTTTTTTTGTTAGTAGTGAAGTCTTATTTTTATGTGACATTAAAGATAAGTAATTAAAGTAATAATTCTGAAAGAAACCTTAAGAAACGTGATAACCTGGTCACTGATTTTGATTTCCATTTCATCCACAACTAGAGGATCAATTATTTTTTTAATACTATACATGCATTTAGGTATTGTTACTTCACTGTCGAACGAAACGATATTCTTCATACGGTACATTTTGTTTTATATTCTAATCTTCGTATGTAACCAAAATAAAGTACTTTAGCCGGTGTACTGTACGACCTGCACTTCTACGTGTACAATATAAAACTATCAATTTTTTGTACACTTCACTTGCTTTTCCTTACCTCAAAAGCTTATTTATTGAATCAGCCAAAAAAGCACACTGCTCTTTTCTATTCAATAAGAATATAGATAGCCAATAACCAATCGCAACGACTACAGATTATTGTCTCTTTCTGATATACGGGGGTAAAGAAAGAGCAATAACAGCTTTATAATCATCACGTGGAACACATTTTTATTTACAAATTGTGTAGTGTTTAAATACTATTTAAAGTATATTGCCTATTATTTATAAAATTCAAATAACATTAATAATTTTGTTAAGTTAATGTAGAAATTATATTATTGTCTGAAAGTAATCAATAATATTGTCAATATTCAAAAGCATTATATATTAGGCTATAAACATACTACGTTTTTCGCCGCTGCCACTGTTCGCAACATTAAGCTTACAACACCACGGAATTTTCTATTCGTGTATAATAGCAAATAATATATTTCATTGTAATAGTACTGGTTGTTCCCTGTTTAGTACAATTATTTTTGAACAATAAGGTTGTTAATTTTCTGATACTTAATTTAACGGTTTAAGCGCTATTATCAAAATATAATTGCGTGCAATGTTTATCTATTGAACCATTCATCTGAACCACGCGTTAAATTTTAGTATCGCCTCTACTTCTATAGCTGCTGTAAGAAGTAACAGTGAAAACAGAAAATAAATGAAAATTAATTGAAACAGAACCTTCCGTTTACGAATTCAACTTGCACTTGGTGAATTGTTAATTCACCAAGTGCAAGTTGAATAATTCAAGTTCAAATAATTTATTGATAAATGATTTGAAGAATTGGTTCCAAATAGTAATAAAATTATTGAAACTATTCGTTCTGATTTATAAAATCAGTCGGTTAATTAATCGCTATTACTTATTAGTGCACTAAAAATATTTACAATATTAATATTATTTCATAATTATCATCCCAACTAATTAGTAATATTCTAATATAACATTTGCGATGCGGGTTTTAAATATGTAACAAAAATCGAATATTATTATCGTAACGTCTTGCTTAATAAACTTAGATACTTTTTTTTATTTCATGGCTGGTCAAAAAAATATCTACAAGAAATAGTCAATTTCATTAAAAATATCTTAGTCCGTCACAGATCGCTGAGTCACAATCGCATCGAGACATCACAAGGTCTAGCAAATAAATAATAAATCACAATTTTTTTTATTAATATGAAGTAGCAAGCAGCCCACCTGATGGTAAGTGGTTACTGCCACCCATGGACATTTGTAAGCAACTTCATATAGAACAGGAGTTCTATATGAAGTC
>DWNE01009423.1:0-10915 GCA_018249875.1 Cecropterus toxeus | reverse complement strand
CCCGCGACACAGGAGAAAATCCTAGTGTGGGGCTATGAGTGTAGAAAGCGTCTTTGGAGCTGTACCCCTTTCTGCATCACACTAAAGATTTTACTTCGTAATTTATACTAGAGTTCTAGTTTGTTATTCGTATAGGCGAAATAAGATGTCCGATTTATGAGCTTGAATGATTATTACTTAATCAATTTTGGAAAAAGTTTAGTCTTACCTTATCCTTATGATCAGAATTATATTATTATTAAACACCATACCAACTAAACATAAAAATGTAGAGTTTTAAAATCAAATTTACAAGAATAAGTTATTTACTTACTTAACTACAAGACATAGTCAAAAAAACGTTTAAATATAAAAAAAAATCTGTAAACTACATTTTTATTTATAAAAGTCTATTTTCTAGTATATAGTGTAGCATTTAGAAGTTTCGATGTATAGTCAAGTTTAGTACCATAGACTGAATAACTTGCATTAGCACTCTATCTTCTTACTCACTCGATATCACAGCATCATAAAGGAACGCACACAAGCGTCTTACAGCCATCCCCGAATAAGAGCATAACTGGCCGAGGGTGCCTCCCCACCCTGAGGCTTTAAAAAGAAATTTTGGAACGAGTTCCTAATTCGAATTCGAAAATTAAAATTCGAACTTCACTTATTGGACTTTTTTCGTTGACAACTTTTCATGCGAACTTTTCTTCGAATATTGAAACTAACAGGATTTGTATGAAGACAAAGAAAGCACCCAGAGACCCATAGTGGTCATCATATGAATCTTATTTTCCCACTGCTGGGCAAGGGTCTTTCAGAGTGAGGGGTTTAGGTCATTTACCACCATGTTAACCAAGTGCGTGGTAGACTGCACTTTTTGGGAACTTTACCAGAACTCTATGGGGAGGGAGATTTCATCACATTTTTCACTGTTATAGCAAGTAACAATGTTGTGTGGCGTCAGTCTTGAATAGCACAACTGTCTCGAGCCCGCGGTAGAAGGCGACTAAGGGACTAAGGACTACGAAATCCACGAAATGGTCAGCAGCGCCTTGTGTAACGCCTACTGCGGTCATCAACATACAAGCTAGGCGCGATAGATAATGGTAAAAAATTATATACTAGGCGACCATGACCAGTATTGGATCTCAAAGATCTAATGAATGAATTTCTTTCTTTCTTTCTTTCTATTATTTGAAATTCAGAAGTTTTTAGGACTTAAAATTTGGACCAGTTTAAAAAAAAGCAATTACATTATCACCGCTTTATAATATTATTGTATCATTCGTAATAAGTTCGTGTTTATTACATAATAGTAGCTAACGAATATGAAGAACTACTTCTGATAGTAAGCGATCACTGGATTGCCCCTCCTGAAAATTAAAATTGTAGCCATATGTAATGGGGGATTAAGATGCATGTCACATTGCTACCCAATGTACGCACAATAGCCTAAAATCACAAGCCGTTACATTTCGAAAATGTTAAGCAGAACTCATGAGCAGATTTTATGCAACCGACACCGGATGTCAAATCGAAAATTTTGTTTCAAAATGACTCAAATATTTTGATTGTATTTTAATCATTAATAATAATCTAACAGAAAGATATTTATATTTATGAAAAATGGTTTGAATTGACAATTACAATACCATAATGCTTTATTTAGTCTATTATTATGTGAACGTGTCAAAATTGCATTTATGTGGACCCAAGCACTTGACTTAATCCCAAACTGTCACTCGCGGGGACAGATTAAAAATCCGCGCAGTGCAAAGTCTTGCAAGGTGTATTATGCTTAAGAATATGAAATAACAATAACTGGCCGCTGGGTGGGGTGGATTTGGGGAATGCACCCCCTTTTGTTTTTTAAAAAGAAAATTTCGGAGCACGGTTCTTTAACTAACTCCGCTCGCTTGCGTTCCGTCTGAGACAGTGTTCTTATTGTGGCGATTTAATTTTGAGTGTATTTTAATTTTTACGTTGAAAAACTTTTGGCACAATGGCCATAATGCCAAGAATCCGTTGCTTAAAAAGAAAAAGTTTTTTTGGACATGTTTAGTTACAAAGTTTTTGATAGAAATAGTTTTTTTATTATAAAAAAGTCATTATTTAAAGTATATTAGTAAGTAGTAGGCAAATTGATTTTTATACGCAAAAGATAAATAAAATCACTTAAAGTTAAAAGGACTACTTTGAAATCATACGCAATAGACGGCTAAGTATTTAGTACGCAAAACAAATTAAAAATTACCAAAGGTCTACTTTCAAATCGTACGTAGAAATGAGAAGCGAAATTCAAATTTAGTAAGCAATAAGACGGTAGTAATTTTCCACAAAAAAACTACAAAATTAGCCTACCTGAATTTCCGTTGCGCAATTAAGTAGCGAGTTAGCCTTTTGATCCACTCATTGCTCGAGAAAGACTAAATACAAAAAGCAAAATCTAAAAGTATAGGATAATAAAATGAGAAACTTATTACTGTCCACCCGGGGGGTGCATTTCGGAAGAACGTTCGCACCCCTCCGACTTTTAAAAATAAGAAAATTTCGGTGGAGCGTGATATTTTTAAAATAAGAACCTCTTTCGTGGCATATTCCGTGGAGAGAGATTTTAAAATAAGAATAGTTTCGCGATACCCCCCTTCCTCCCGTTCGTCTGGAGTTCGAAATAAGGGAGCGTTCAGTTCCTTCGAGCTACTTAATCCTATACTCGCTTATCCACACGTAATACGGTAATCAAGGAGTTAAAATTTAAAAATATTAAATAAATTACCAATAAATTAATTTTACAATTTACTTTAATACTATTTGAATAAAATATAAATGAATGTATGGATTTAATAAGTCTATGAATGACATTAAACAGATAATTTACGAAAACGTTTTATTATTCATAATCGGTGAAACAATTTTAAAGATGCGTTCAAATTATTTATTTATTTTTTTTAAATTAATATTAAGGATGCGTTCAAATTGACTATTGGCCCCACTTTCTAAAACTTTATTAGTCTTTCTTATTTCTAAGTCGATTCCTTCAGTCTAGTGACTGGTATGCTCTGAACAGACTTATAAGAATTCGGGGGCAGATTGGGTGGTCGGGGCCATATTCGGTGGGTGTTGGTTAGGGGTGTTCCTTGATGAGAAGAACGGTTTTTCGTAGAATTTTGTTAGCTCCGTCGGGCATCGACCCAGTCGATACTTGTCCGATGAATGTTATAGTAATTGGATCTCCTTCGAGCGTTATCACTCGGATTCGTTCGAACTTTATTTCGTGTCGAGACTTGAGTTTTGTTTTTCTGATGCGGAGTTTCTTCACAAATCTTTGAGTCAAGGCATCTGATTGATACAGCCATTTTAGTATGCTTTGAAGAAACTGATCCTTCTGATTTTAAATTTGCGGGAAGTATTTTTTTGGTCCAATACTTCAGAAATCAGTATTGGATAAGCGTAAAGGAGTATGAAGCCTGCCATTTTTAGGATACATTATTTTATACAGCTGTTCCGTTGTTCTGCTACTCAGCATCAACGTTAATTTGTATATGCATTAATTATTAATGGAAAGTTTGCTGACTAGTGTATTATATTGCCGAACTCTGTTATCTGTACTACGACTATTATTTGCCAAATATAAATAAATAAACAAATAAGTGAATTTCAACAGTGGGATCAATAGTAGTAGTAGTAGTGGGATCAGAATCAAGGCAACTGATCGATACAGCCGTTTTAGTAAACTTCAAAGAAACTGATACATGTGATTTTAAATTAGCGGAACGTAAATTTTATGTGTTTTCAGAAATCAGTATTGGTTTAGCGTATGGTATGCTTTAAACCTGCCACATCTGGGATACTCTAGTTCAGCAATGGGACGTAAAAAGTGGGATATTAAATATAAATGATTTTTGGTTTCAGGTTTAATCTGCACAATTTAGATTGTGCACTAGTGGCATAGAAACAGTTGAATAGATACATGAGTATCTCCGCCCTCAGTGCACGCATGGCGATGGGTTAGTCGGTAAACTTCACCGAGGTTCTCAAAAGGTCCCGTGGGCAACACAAAATATGTATATTTAATATTTTTAGTCACTGTTCGTGTGTGATACTATGTAAATAATGTATAACGTATTTTTTGACATTTATCATTTTTTTTGTATTCTTTAGTCTGAAACACTGAAACAGTTCCATCCTTATTATAAATGTGACTTATTTATGGTATCTGTTGCATATAGTACCTAAGAATATTTTCTATGTTGGAAAAAAAGACATATAATGAGAATTAAAGAGGCTTTCTACACTCATAGCCCCACAGTAGGATTTTCTCCTGTGTCGTGGGTGCCATGGACACTCAAAGACGAATACACAAATACATAGACCCAGAGCAGAAATCTAAACCCATCATTTAGATGCCTGTCTGGCCGGGGATCGAACCCGGGACCCACTGCGCGTTAGATCGGTATGTTAAACGCTCGGCCACGCGGGTCGTCAAATTGTCAAGAATTGTAAGATAAGTGAGCGATTATTAATTGCGTGCAACCCATTATTGTTCGAGGGCTGGGTACGGGTCTTCTCTTAGAATAAAAGTTTTAGGCCATAGTCCACTACGCTGGCCAAGTGCGCATAGTAGACTTCACATACCTTTGAGAACTCTTCTTTTTTTGGATAACTCTCAGGTGTGCCGGTTTCCTCACGATGTTTTCCTTCACCGTAACGCTTTGATAAATGAATTCTAATACGCACATTATTTTAGAAAAAAATCGTTGGTGGGATTGGCCTGGGATTCGAACCTGGGACTCTCGACTGAGAGTCTGACTTTCAACCATTAGGCTACATCACATAAATTTGAAAAAAGAAATCTAAATAATATGAAAAATTTCCATATTAAAAACAACACATACAACAAAACAATTTAAATCGCGTGGGGTTGTAAAAAATATCGAAATAATAAACCTTCAAGCCTTAGGGTGCATTTATTTTTACCCTAACCCTAGAATAAAGGTTACTTTGATAGAGCACTATCAGGAAATACCGGCTAATGAAATTCTCGTGGGTAGCACAAAATTAAATTTAGTTTTCAACGAAGCAGTTTTTACAAAAGTACGTTTAATCACGCCTTGAATTTATTTGCGGGGGTAGAATAGATTTTCTTGTACTATACATACATACATATTGTACATAAATGCAACTTCTAGCCACACCTATTTCTAGCGTGAAGCAATTCTTGCGTTTCGGTGGAAGGGTGTGATTGCCGGCTCACTTTTATATGAGGCGACCATCTCAGTCCTTCGGAAGTAGCAACGCAACTGTGATAGACTTAATATAGAACTCCTGTTATATGTTGCTTAAAAATGTCCATGGGCGGCAGTAACCACTTATCAGGTAGACTGCTTGCTCGTTTGCTACTTCATATTTATAAAAAAAAATCCGCAAACACCGCGGCCAATGACACTGTTATTATAAGACATACTTCTCGAAAAACATTACCCTCTTTCTGATTGGGTCGGACAAAATTTTCGAAAATTGTAACGAATGTAAGTGTAACAAAACAACCGGCTTCAAAAGCACTACAAAGTGGGTCTTTTGTGAAGTAATTACTTCTTTTTGTAAGAGGTGTAAGTGATGATTTAATTGTCGATTACAAAGGGCGATAAAAGGTATACGATGACGTAAACCTTTTTATTGCGTGCTCGCTAATTAGTTTATTAGATAGCTTTTTGTTTGATACATTTCTTGTTCTTCGTATTCATACTCAGCGATTCCTTTTTAATGAAACTGCATTAAAAGGAGGATGTTTTTCGAGCGTATGTATGTATTTATGTATGTTTGTTTGTATGTATGTGTATTTCTCTGGTTGCAGCCCAAACGGTTTGACAGATTATGACGTATCACGTATTATTATGACGTATCATTAGAAAGTGTCATAGGGGGGAAATTTCGTTTTAAACAGTCGGGTTTTTGTTTTAATGTTTTAAATGATGTTACTACATAATTCTTTGATAGATTTCTTGTATTTCTTCATAATCATATTCAGCGATTCGTTTTAACGTAAATGAACAATTAATGTATAGGTCACTTGCTACGATTGTATTTTCATTATTGTACGATGGATGAATCTTCTGTAACGTTAAACGTGAACTGTATAAGAAATTAGGAACATAATTATGTCTAGTGAGTAGGAAAAATGCTTAGCGTATAGAAAATGTAAATGTTCTTTACATAAAAAATAGGCGCGTAAAATGTTTTGAAAATAGGAACATAAAAGCTTAGTATAATTAAGACTTGGAATATATATATGGTTAGGGAAAAGAAAATCCTATAAGTTTAAAAAAAAATACGGCTCAGTCCTTGAGTTAAACGACTTTGACTTTATTAATTCTTATCATTTAAGACTTAAAAGTCTCATTGACTATTGAGTTGTCAAGAATGAGGCGAGTATTTTCAATGCGACTTGAGCCATTTTCATCACTAGTTATAATATTACTATTAAACAACAAAATTGACTAAGTAATTAGGAATTCGTTCTTAACCCTTACATAACCGAATTGCTGTGACATTTTCTGTTAGAGGTATGTAGAAGTCCGTACAAAGTGACCAGTAACTGTCTCTGACTTGCTTTGTATGTTCTTTGTGTTTAATAGCCATTCCAAAGCATTCAGTCAGTGAACTGCAAGGCGTCTGTGATTAATCACCTCAGAACACTTTAAGCATACCAATTCCTAGCTTTAATGTTGTCAGTTATGGGCTGCTGGAGTAATGGAATATGTTCGCATGGTGTCGCTAATTTTACTATACACTAATATTTGTATTCAAATAACTATATTTAGTCTTATTTATGAGAATGGCAAGTTAAATAATAGACTTATTAGGTAAGCTCTACTCGACTATTCTCAAAATTTGCACTCAAATCGTTTAATTGTACTTATTACGCGGTTTTATTACTACTTCTAACATGGGTTAATGTTATGTGTTATATTAGCTTAATATGTTAGCTTTATGTTTGTGTGATTACAAATATTGTGAATGTATGAAGATAAAATCGTCGTACTGGGTGGGATTCGCAAGTCTAAAATAAGCGAATTTAACAGTGTATGTTAAAGCGGTTTGTCAATGAGTGGGATGTACAATAAGACAATGACAAACGGAGGAAGTTTTCATTCAATGAATCCTACAGACAACGTGGGTGGCATAAATTGAGATGAAATAAGATGGAACCAACTAAAGTCATACGTGCACCATTGTACACTATAATTCAAACAAAAGTATAGATTTCGTTTAATATGTAGGTCTAATAAATGACTGCCAAAAAAGGCTTCCCTGAGAAACTCCTATTCCGGTATTAAGGATTTATAAAACCTTTAAAGAATTAGGTTAAAGAAAGGAAGATATTGTACAAACCGTTTGAAAAAATATATTCATTGAATTTTGTTGAAGAATTTAAACGTTTTCTTGCTTAATGGCTTCTTGATAAAGCTAAATAGGCCATTGAAGAGAATCCAAGTTAAGTGAGGTCGGAACAAAAGCTTTATAAGCTTTAACTATATGTGCTTATAGGGCGACCTACTTCGTCAAAACTTCGAAACCAGTTCAATTGAGCATCGTTTTTAAGTGGTTCCTTGCTAATGTTGCAAACCGACTCAATAGATTTCTCGTTATACAATGCTTGTTTTATCAAATTGATAAGTCCGTATTTTTTTCTGGCCTTATATTCACTAATCTAAGAGATGAACAAAGACTATGAAAAATATTTTTTTATCTTTTCGAGATTATTGATTTTCTGGGCTAAGCAATACAGGGTTTCTATTAGATGTCCCTCAGGAATAAAACCAGACATTCTGATTGCAAGCGAGCGCGCTGCAAGTAAGCCAATCAATTAGCTCCATCGGTATCTGCTCGACATGGCATGTAATTGAAATATATATTTCTCTCTTTTATTTTTAGGTTGTGTTCAGGCACAATGCTTCAGTTGTTTTATTAATTTAGATATCAACAATAATTATGCTTATTTTTGCTATTTCTTTTTAATGTTATAATGTACCAGACATTATAACACACGTGAGTGTATTCATATCTCTAAGTGTCATTTGTCTTCTGATATTCAGTCATTAGCTAGATTATTAAAAATAAGCATTAGCATTTTCATTTTTTGTAATAAGGAATGATGTAAATTTAGACCAAGTTCCAAAAAAAACTATCAAAAATATGCTTGCTTACAAAAATCGTTATTAATTTCGTAAAGTGACTGCTACTGAAGTGAAATTTAATTGACGTCACAAATTCACGCAAAGTCTACAAATTGTCCGTAGGCAATACCTACGGACAAGTTGCAGACTGATTGTCAAATTGGTGACCCCCAAGTATTCGATAAAAAAAGATTTTAAATTTTCTTCGAGCAAAACAGCGTCAGCTGTTCCTTATAAATTTTAAGTATGCTTTTACTATGATAGGAGCTCGACTCCATTCAAATATGGAGAGTATTCACGAGCAAGTCCAATATTTTTCCAAGGAATCGGGTAAACAACTACCGAGAGTGCGTTCGAGCTGAGTGATTCCAAGTCTCATTCTGCTAAAAGACAAACATCTAAAAGGTATTCTGGTGCAAAACAGTGCACGAGATGTTGCAATACCCAAGAGGTATATAACCAAGGAAGCATCACAAATCTTACTAACGTTATATTTGCAACTGCTTGTGAGGATGTGTGTTTGCTAGTCCTTCACGCAAAAACTACTTATCGGATTTCGCTGAAATTAAACTCACAGATAATTTGTGGATTAACACATGAGATACTCGTTGCCGTGGTAAACATGACAGAAGCTATCACAAGTGTGAGAAGACATTGTAATGCAATTTTAAAGCTAGAGCTATTTCAATTTTTATTCAATTAGTTGTTTGTGTAATTAAACGTTAGTTATTAATTCGTGTGTAATCATAACATAATGGTTGTACTATCAAATATAATTGATTCCTGTAATTACAGGACGCTCGCGAATCGTTTTAACATTCCGCAATAAACATTTTATTCGCTTATATAAACCGTAATCAATTAATTTCATTTAATTAAATGTCGTTTCAATTTCTTCTAAAGAAAGACGCATGTGACGCAGAGTTGGCGGTATCAAAATTCAGTCTACAGTACCAATTAGCAAATTACATTTTAAAATAATAATTACAAGTGGCTTTTAAAAATGTATACTTGAAAAGTCTTCTGGAGAAAAACATGTATTTTACACAATGCCTAGGATTTAGCAAAAAGCAATAGCGAAAGTACATTCCAAATAAGCTTTTGGGAGGTAGCAGACTAGACAATAGTTTGAAACTTGAATACGGTCGACGGTGGCCGAAACCTATTGTTTGGTTTCCCCCAACGTAAAGGGTAAAGCTCCAACTTCCTAAGTGTCCCCAGCCGGTACCGGTTCAAAGTTTCCATGAGATCGATTTTTTGTTGCCACGAAGGGTTGGTTCGTGAAGTAGAACACGATACTGTTTGTTGCACTTAAAGGGTCGGGGTGGTACCTGTTATCTAAAATCGATTGTGTGTTGTAAATGAAGGGACAGTGTATTGTGTATCGTTGGACATCATTGTCGTATCATGAAACTAAATAACCATAATAAAATTGACCATGATTTTGACAGATTGAACACAATATATGTATATAAATATATTTTTTTATTTTTAAAAGTACCTGACGTGAATCCTTGAAGTTTATTGACCATCGCATATGACATTCACCTTAACCATATTAATCATTTTATATGAAAGTGGATTAACATTGTCTGATTTTAATTAAGATCCGTCTCCTTTTAATGCTTGATGAAGAAAAACAATGCGACAGTTATTACTTATATTTATTAGTTAATCAAAATCATCGTCTAGTATATATCGAATATTATCTATAAACTTGATGGAAATTTTCTTGTCCCGGTTTTTCACGCTTGTTGGTCCAGGTCCTTCCTCCAGGTTGTATTATATAATCTCGCGGGCTGTTAACTTGTTTCAGTTACATCTATAACAGTATGTAATCCGGTTTTGCAATGAATGATTAGCCACAAGCGTAATTAAACCGCACGTATGAATGGAGACCGCATTGGTAACGCCTGCTGTAACCGGGTCTCGCGTGATGTCACACGTTGCACTGTGATTGTTTACTTTGTCGTTAACTGTTTTATTTGTACCTCTGTTAGCTTCAGTTTAACGCTCTATTTTATTAGCGGTCTATGTTAAAATTGTAAGAACACAATTTAGGATAATATTTTTGCTTTATCAAAATCCAATTTGTTTACAGGTGATATTGACAGAGATGTTAGACATAAATATTTATACAAAAAAAATTATTACATTCGATTAACGCCCGTAATGACTGATTGAAATTTTCACTAACTTTTTTATAATAAATTTGGCAAAGTTCTGTTTGTTTTTTCCTCTTTAATAAATTTATCAACACAAATTTATTTTTCTGCTTCCCGCTAATGTTTTGCGTTACGTCTACATTACGTCATACGCTGCAGTAAAATGCAAATTGAACTTATTCTTTCTTCATTTTTCGGATACCAAAATGCTCTATTACCAAATCACAGTAAAAATGTGAATGAAGTATCGTCTGTCTAGTCAATTTCTTATTCTTATATAAATACTAGCAGACCCGTGCCCACTTTGTTAAACATTAAAAAAATGTTGTATCTGCTTGCATTTATTATTTCTACCAATAAAGCTAGATACTAAGTTTCATAGAGCTTGCTTCAATATTAGCGAACTTTCATACAAACTTTTAACCCCTATTTAAATCCTAAGGGGTTGAATTTCTAAAAATCCTTCCCTATCGCTCACTTACACCATGAAAGGAACCCTTGTACCAAATTTTAGGGTTCTAGGTACAGTAGTTTCGGCTATACATTGATGTATAAGTCAGTGAGTCGGAATTGCCTTTTTTATAT
>DWNE01009422.1:0-10916 GCA_018249875.1 Cecropterus toxeus | reverse complement strand
TTCCCGGCCAGACAGAAATATAAATGATGAGTTTAGATTTCTGTTCTGGGTCTGGGTGTTTGTGTATTCGTGTTTGTAAGTCCATAGCACCCACGACACAGGAGAAAATCCTAGTGTGGGGCTATGAGTGTAGAAGGCGTGTTTATAGCAAACGAGATGGGTGAAAAGTTCTACCGTTTCTACTGTTTACTTCAACACCGAAATAACTTACACATTGTAAGTCTCTGGCTATCAAACCAAATTTAAGCAAAATTACCAAAGCGATAAAGAAAATCCAGTTCAAACCACGGCTAACTATCGCAATCGATAAAGAAACAAAACCGAATGCAGCGATAAAGCCGCAAGTGTTTGTAGTACAGACAATAATAAGAATAGCAGAAATAACAAGACGGTAGGCGTGCCAGCGACATAATGTATGTGTTGTTCTCCTCCCAAAATACATACGAGATATAGAGGGGATGGAAAGGACACTATGGGTAAGGAATGATCGAACAGCCACGAAACAGCTTCATGGGTTTTTCAATAACAAATAAATAACAATAAAATCACACGAGTAAAACAAACTTCATATCTATTTCATAAAAATATACAGCACAATATTCCTACACATAGTATTCAATTAATAAGATTAAACACGTTTGGTGTTTCCGTAAAACTATTCGTTTATATGTTTCTTTATAAATCAATTTAAATATATTACCATTTATTATGTTTTTTACTGACTACATTTTGCATTGTATACGTTGACAGTGATAAGATTGCGGTGAAGTCGTTAGCGCTACGACCACAAACGCTTTGTTAACTGCGATTGTCTTCAAGAATTATTTACTAGGGTCTAAACTTTTACGGTTTGTTTTTAAGGTTTAAGCGCATGTTTACGCTTAAATGTAAAAATGTTAAGAAACGTAATCAAATGTATTTCTGACCACCACAAGCATTTATGTG
The DNA here is from genome assembly GCA_018249875.1 of Cecropterus toxeus. Classification (NCBI taxonomy): domain Eukaryota; kingdom Metazoa; phylum Arthropoda; class Insecta; order Lepidoptera; family Hesperiidae; genus Cecropterus; species Cecropterus toxeus. The sequence goes on along the minus strand of DWNE01009422.1, from coordinate 9,971 downwards.
CAATCAGCAAATTGCGTAAAATTCCATTAAACTCATTGATTCATCGGCAAAAGGTTTCAATAGATTGGTATAGCTGTCGCCGCCACAAATACGGCAATAGGCTTAAGATCTTAAAGGACATCTTCATTAGAAGGCCAGAGGGGATCCTATTGAAACGAAGTGGATTCGCCCCCAAAGCGCCGCACATCGGGGCTGCCCGCTGTAAATAAGAGATTAGAGGACCATAGATAAGCCTATTTGTATGAACAGAACTAAGTGTTTTAATTGCATTGAAGATTTTCGTGGGCAGTGATGAGATAGGCTTTGGCAATGAAAAAATCCAATTAGAGAAATAATGGCTTTCTATACTGAGAATTATCCGCACTAGGATTTCTCGTATCACCAGATTTCGTGAAGTGGGCGTAAGAAGCTACAATACAGTATTAAATTATTGCAATGAGTATCTTTAAGACTACAGTACTAAGTAAACTGTTTTTGTTCAATAAAATCTAATTGAATATTTAATACAATATAAATATTTACAAATGATTCTGTTCAACACAATACCATTAAAATAAATACAAACACCCAAATAATGTTAAAGAAATAAAGAAACGCAATTCGATGATGATAATTTTGGATGATGTCTTAGATAAATCTAAAAATCTCGCAATAGATGTTCTCGGCTATCACTACAATTAAAAGGAATCGTGTAAGACGTAAACAGGGACATTCTAGTTATTCACTATCAAGGTTGTCTGTCTACCGTCTTGTTGTTGCATCAGATTTACGGGAGCGTACTCGTTTCGAACGATAATGTTACGTTTACATGCGGCTACTGTATAGTGTAGTCGGTCGGGAGGTTCCGCGGGATTTATTAGTCGGTATAAATTTGCCAGATAATATGTCCAAGGTGTACCTTTTTGTAATATAGAAGCAAAACCGACTATTTTGCATACAGGTTGATAAATAGCAAGACCGGTCACGAACGTTTGTAAACGAATCAAATAAGACTGAAGTTCTTCTTCAGGTTGATCACAAATTCGTTGCAGATGCTGACAAATAAATATGAAAGCCTGTTATTAATATCTTAGCTAAGCCAGCGGTTCTATTAGATATGTTATTGTAACAATGTATCAAAAGGTGTAATGTAATAATAATAATAACTTTATATGTATCAATGTTGTTAACAATTGACGTTAGTATATTTTAATTTTGTGGCGTACAAATTATAACGAATGTGTTATGCGTAAATAACAAAAGATTTTTTAAAGTACTTTCTTTGAATTTTGATTCTGATACAAGTATATTGCATCAATTTCTTCATGAACTTTGTACCTGCTCACTAAGACCCTACAGTTATGGATCGTAATTTGTTACTCCGCATAAATCCGGCAGGTAATCTCACCAAGTTTGTTCCGCTGCGGAAACACATCCGCTGCCCAGCGGTAAGGAAGTTGTCGGTAGCATCGGTGATTGGTTAAAGTTAAAGTTTACTGCGGGCTCTAACTATAATATATTAATATTAAAATTTTGCATAATCTTGACCTAAATGAAAGCTAAGAGGAAGGTGAGCCATGACTCAGGTGAACGACCATGAAGTATTGAGCTGGTGGGTCAATACTTTATGGTCGTTCACCACCGTTCGTCGTTTTTATTTTTGTGACTAAAGAAATTTTGTCAAAGTAACCGAGTGCATACCATTGCGAATTGAGTTCTTTGTTATCCATTACAACGTATTTGTTGTCTTTACAATGTTATTGACAATTCACGTGGTGGAAAGTTAACCTATCCTCTGTACTGGTCTTTCACGCAGTGGGTTCGGGTGGTCCAGACAGACATCTTATTAATGAATTTAGATATCTGTTCTGGAACTGGGTATTTCTATATTCTTTTTAGTATATGTCCATATCGCCCACTACATTGAAGAAAATTTTAATTTCTCCAGCTATTAATCCATAAATAATCTTCAGCGACATCAACATGGAGCGAAAGGTTGCAATTCTTGGTCATTTCACTCATTTAAAAAAATATTCCATGCAATTGATCGTCAACTGGCTTGGGTGAGGCAACCGGAACGAAAATATACTATACCAACACAAAAAATCTTCTCAAGTAGGTACAATGCTCTTAGTATGAGTTTATTATGTGACCTAGAAACAATCATTGTTTACGTTTTCGCCCATTTCAATCTTTGGCCGTACCTTGTAATATAAATTGCAAAACGTAAACAAACAATTTTTTTATTAAGAATCGTAATAAACTTGCACTAAGGGCACGGAGCTCGCGCCTCCAATACGCGTCACCAAGTTTACTTTCAAAGTGTCTCTAATTAGACGCGCGTCGCAACAGTTCCAACCCGCTCCAACTCGCAACTTTCAAAGACTACAAAGCACTATCTTCACACATTTGAATATAGTGGGTCTTGGGAAATTCGTGGTTTGTTATGGAGTAGTTTTCGCCCGCAGCTCCTTTAAAACTTCAAACACAAACATATGTTTTGAGAGTTGTATTAAAGCAGGCTCGCGGTGCTTATTTGGGATTGGTTGAACTATTTATTCAGAGTTTATGGGTGCCGTATTATATTCATTACGTGTCTATAATGCCATTTAAATATAATGATGTAACAAACCAGTGTATTATCGTCAGCGTGATTAAGATAATTTTCACTAAAACCAAAACTAGATCGAAAGTTGTGAGTACTATTCAATATAATTTTTATCTATCAATACCCAGTAAAAGAAGATTACATGCAAGAAAAAACAACTTGCGTCTTAGTAATAATAATACATGTGAGGTTAATTATTATTATAAGGCATTAATTCTCCATATCAAAAACATCATATTTTTTTCTAAGAACAATTCTGCTAATGCAATCGGTATTAGCAGAATTGCTATAGTTTAAAAACTTTAGTAACACTAAAAGGTAAGAGAGAGAGAGAGAGAGACGGATGGTTGAGGTGGTAGTAAAAGGGCTGCTTTCTCCACGAAACGAAAAATGAAGCGACAATGCATAAAACTCGACGAACAATGTAATAAATCTCCCTCAAACCACAGAAACGTGACAAAACAACCGTGGTCGCATTTAATACACGACTTTCTCAATGTGAAAGTGACGCGTTGGAACCACCACCAGCATTTTTCTTTTCCCACCTAGACCAAAAATATAAGACTTCGTCTCTCAGATAAATAATGAGATATTGCTACGAGTCCAAGCAAAGAATGCAAATAATACCAATTGTTGTCAGTTTCAAAAGGATTTGTAATACGACACTAAATCTTCGCAAAAATATTGACGCGTATAGTTAAATGATCAAATATCGGAAAGAGATGAAAGTTAAATCACATTTGGAACAATGACGATATATTCATTTAAAGTTACCCGTGTATGAATGTAAGTATGTGCTTTAAGGTAATATTTCACGAGGCGAATTCTTTGCTTTTGTTCTGAGCTCTCCGCTAACAAATAGCTTACGACAGCCATTATTATTATGTCTCGCTGAATTAACTAGCGAACGGTACCATTGCGGTTTTTTAACACTATTTGCTTCCAAGTTGACGTAATTATATAGTAGCTGATTTCTTCTTTTATTTTTATAGTATTTTGTAGCATTATGAGTTATATACTCATACTGCTAGGTAGTGGTTATAAGAAAAACATACTTAAATCTTTCAATCTTACACGTTGGGTGATACTTACATTGAAGAAAACCTTGTAATAACAATTATTATTGCAAACGAAATATTGCGAAATCTCGTCAAAATTGTGACCAGAATTATATAACAATGCAAATTGACTGAATGTGTGAAAATTTCATAAAAATCAAGAAATTTCCTTCTACAACCTGTTTCTTACTACGATCTGAGTTCAGACATTTAAAATGTCTGTACTGTTCCAAATCCACAACCAGGTGTGGCACATACGGCTCAGGAGAACCTAGTATATTTCACTGTCCAATATGCCAGGGGGCTATGAGTACTGAAAACGTCACTTATCAAAATCATCTTTGAAGGACCAATTTAAGCAAAACCGCCACTTATGATTTGTTTCCGGGTCAAATATCCAATAAAACTTTTTAACAAAAAATAGAAACCGACTTCCATGTCACCAAAAAGCAATAAAATAATTTAAATATATGTTGGTTTCTTACATACACAGTACATGTGCATAGTCCCGAAGTCGGCGCTCAAACCTGTCAGATTACAACGACGAGTCTATGTCCTACAAGTATATGAGCGCCGACTTCAGAACTATGCACTATGTACTTTATATGTAAGAAACCAACATATATTTAAATTATTTTATTGCTTTTTGGTGACATGGAAGTCGGTCTCTATTTTTTGTTAAAAAGTTTTATTACATAATGTTTTGGTGGCATATAATGAAATAAGCGAAAATACGCAAGCTGCAAGCGTGAGCGTTAAAAACAAATGCATGTGTCCAATCTGATAAGGCCATAAAATTAGTAGTAGAGCAATTTTAAATCTGTTCAACGCTGCCGCTTGCAGCGCCTTGAACGTTTCCTGGCCGCCGGGTTACTGGTGACCGCGGAAGAATTGTCTTTCATTACAAAAACATAATCTCGTAAGAGCAAACGTTTTGTCTGTAACATATACCTACATAATATATATACTTGTGCGTGACAATATATTGTTAAAAATATTTAAGTCACGTTAAAGTGTCTAGTTAAATAAATACTGTTTTTTTATTATTTAATTAGTTTTCAACAAGTGGATTAAAAAGTTTTGTGTGGTTGAACTGGAACTTTCGGGTCATTCTGCAATTCATACTAGCGAGGGTAAGTAACCCTTTCTTAACTTCTGCTAAAATTGTAATAATCGTAATTCCGAAACACGGGTCAGAACCTAACATGACCTTTAAATATTATTTGTTTTATCAGAGTGACTCAAATTTAGAAATAATTATATTTAGCAATAATATAAATTAAAAAATTTAAGTACATGATAATCAGCTATTGTTTTCTAAAACGTCTATAATGTAGATTTATTCATATGAATAATAGTTGCAGTTATTTCCACAATTATACATTAATGTCCACATTTTGCTATTATAATATAAATATAGAAACAAATAGACGTAATCTTAAAACATAGAGGTCAGTCCGTCCGATGTAGTAATTACTACAATTTAAAATATGATTATAGTATATATGAGATCTGATTAAGTAATTAATATGTTAATGCCTCGGTGCTCCATGTAAAACATAATGTTTAATGAAAAGTTACGTAGTCTTTCATAGTGTGGCGACAAGGATGTACCTTCTTTGTATTACCATCTTAAGACAGCGGGGTCATCAATTTAACACGTATGTATGTAATAACTATGTGTTGTTTATAATTGACACCCAGATATCATTTGTAGTCTACCCTCATGCTCATTGCTAATGAATATAATGTAATCTTCAGTTCTCATTTAAGTGAATTATAACCAACTCTTTTGAGAATAAATTTATTTAACCACATTATTGAATCTGCATTGTTTTTACGTATTGGGATTATCTATAAGACATCAAAGCGATGCATTAGCGACGTCTCTGGTGCTGCAAATATCCATAAGCTACAAAGGCCTTATCGTTAGGAACAGCTATATATTATAATTTTCAAACGTAATTATATAAGCAATTTTATAGGTATATGCATGTATGTTTGTCAACACATTCGTTCGGAGTTATTAATCAGACTGCCTCTTTTACGGCCTTTAATTGTTACCTTAACTTGGACTGTTTCTAAATGAGTTTCATCAAAATTGGTTCCGTAATTTTAATAAGGAAGACGCGTAAATTTCCCACAAAAGACGCGAAATGTTAAACGAAAATATATATGATATAAATAATCTCTGTATGATTTATAAAAAGAAATCAATATTTAGGTATGGTTCGCTTAGAACATAATAAAAATATTGATTGAAAATTTCGTAGTTCCAATTCGTGCAATTTCTTTATGCAAGTAATATTATTCTTAAATCTGTAGAATTCTAAATATTTATTATATTACGCGATTTGCAATAAATAGTAATAATGTAGGCAAATGATTTGAAAGTTTACATTTATGTGTTAACTTGTAAACATATGTCACACATTTACATTTTTTAATTTTATAATATGGAAGTAGCAAACGAGCTTGCAATCCACTCGATGTGAAGTGAGAACTATCAGTAATCATCCCCAGATAACTCAGAGTCCACCGATAAAAAGAAATAATAAAAAAAAAAAAGCTTATTCGTTAACAAAAGGGTTTTACCTAGTTTATCGAGCAGTTGTTGGCACATCCTTTTAAGTAAATAGGAAATTCACCTGTGCCAGGATGTCCCGCTCTTCCGTAAAAAAGAAAAAAAAATTATATAATTATAGAAATCAAGTGTTTTTTTTTAACCGATGCGTTGCTACACATGAGGAATAAGGTAGAACGTATTGAATTATAACGTCTCTCTTACCCTTCAGACAGACAACTGCTTAACACTGATTTTTTATTTATTTATTTATTATTAGGATTGCCAACGGAACGTATACATTACATTTTAATAACATTTAAATAAAAATTTTAGTTATATGCCGTCCCAATTATAGGCGACCACATCTTACATCTTATAAGGCTGAAATGAACTTCTGTTGTGCAAAGTAACTATATATCAGCATTTTGCCAGGTGGTAGAACCAGTGTAGTTCCACCGGGGAAGTACCACCGCCGCATTTATTTCTAGCGTGTAGCAATTTTTGCGGTTCACAAGAAGGATGTTGTTGCTACGATTTATGAGTATAAGTGAGGACTAAGTTGGTCGCCAACTTAGTCCTCGGGAGTAGCAACGCGTCTGTGATGATCGACTTCACATAGAACCCTGTTTTATGTGACGATAATTATAAAAAATAATCAGGTAAAATTTTTACTATGCTTTTTGTTATCTTTTTCTATTTATTTTTAACAAATAAATTTAAAATAATAAAAACTAAAAGACTATTAAGATGTATTTAGTTTTCAATTCTAAAATAATAAGGATGAAACTGTACCTAATAATATAATGAATTTTGAATTGCGCTATATCTCGCTGATACATGTCCTAAGTGCATAGTACCTACATATTAGTTATTTAGAAAAAGCCTGCTAATTTTCATGCATTTGAGTAACGCTAGTAGATCAAATTCTAAACTTGTACATTGAATTTAAAACTATTTGAAATTGTTTTTGAAATCTAATTTGGTTAAGAAAGAATGTTGACAAGAGGAGGAGAACTTTATTGATAGTATTTTTTGGCAAAAAATATTGTGTTACTTATATTAATGTTGTTATTTAAGAATTTTTCATTCTTATAACGATACTGCAAGCGATTGAAATAAACTGGTTTCATATCTCGTCCATTAATCAATGAGTTCAACGTATCAAATTAATATTTTTCGAGGTAACACTCCACGATCCAGATTTATTGTCAAAAATTGAAAGAGGAGTTAGGCATCTTTGATCACTTTAGATTAATATAGATACATATATACATGACATATTATTATATTTTGTAGGAGATCCAGGCTTGATATGACCTATATTAATGCGTATTCAAAATATAAAAACGTTGGATACGCTTCGGTGATTTTAACAAAGATTTGAATAAAATACTAATCGGTTATAAGATAAATTATTTTGTTAAAGTGCTCGCGAGTGAGTGATAGAAAAGATATATGTATATCTTCACCAAAGAAGTAATCACCCTTCGGCTCATACGATTTTCAATTATATATTTATATCTGATTGATATGGTTCAATATGAACGAATCGAATGAGATGAATGAAATAAAATAAGAAACGTGACATAGTTGTCAATATTATTTTAAGGCATTCTTACTATAGACGAGAAAAAATATTTTTTGCAAAGTAAATTAAAAAGAAAATCGTACAAATTGTTTGCATATTTTTCCCAAAAACAAAAAAAATCAAGATATAAACATACCGCAATTATATCTTCAGATATAAAACGTTATGAAGAATAACTTATATCATCAAGGAGCTAGTGATATAAAAGAGTGATATCTTTAGTTGAAATGATATATATCTCTTATCGTTCTAGTGATACATTTTGCTCATCTCTAGTTTCAACATGATTTTGCTTGTGGAGTGTTGATATATCGCTCTGCATGGATAATCGCTCAATTGAAAATTAATCAATTTTAAATTAAAGATAAAGTTTCAATATTGATTCAGAATTGAAAACTTAGTGTTTGACCTTCACTGGGGTTTTAATTTTTATTATTAAACTGTGAATAAAAATATAAAGCAATGTTTTTATGTTACCCTGGCTCTTCTGTAAAATTAATGTTTTCATTAGGTTCCCGGGTCGTTTCGTGTCTCGAGTCCCGGGACTGTCGAGTCGAGATTTGAGACAAACCAAGATTGTCGAAAGGTGTTAGCTAATAGGTGTTAATTTATTACATAAAAGACTATTATTAATATTTAGATTTTTTAATTATGAAACAAAATGTGTGATTGATAGAATTAACAATGTTGTTATGACCGATGATTAGAAACTAAAATTACATGATTAGAGTAAGTTATTAGAAATAACATTACATAGGATGATTTTTACATAGGATGAATATATTTCTTCAATTATTATGACTGGTGTTAACTTTAAAGTTGTTAAGAATTTTTTTTTTGTTTAAGAATGTTTTTATGTTTATTATTACAAAGAATAGCCAGTTTTAATATGTTTCACGAATTGAACTTACTACCTAAAAACATTTTTTTTCTTCTGTCTCCAAGTCCCAGGAATTCCCGAGACTGAGGTTGTCGGAAATTCCCAAACTCTATTTTTATGTCGTGTACTTATTCATATTTATACTAATATATAAAAAAATAATGGTGTGCATATGTTTGTTACTCAATCTCGCAAGAACCACTGGTCTGATTCACTTGAAATTTTGCATGGATATAGTTTTTTTTTCATATTCAACTTATAGGCTACTTTTGATTTCGTTATTTTGAATATCAAAGATGTCTATTTTTATGTCCCGTAGCGAAGTACTTCAGCTAATAATTAGTAAATAATAGTTTGAATCTAATTCAGAAATTTGAATGAATATATCCATAATACGGTATCCTACATACCTATATCTATTTTCGTAATCAATAAATCCGTTTAAAGGAAATAAAAAGTATAATACAAAGTTTCCTTTGGAGAAATCCGGGTCAAGTAATTTACCAAAGTCTTAAAAACTTTATATTCATATTTAACGCTTATGATAATAATTGAGTACAAAGAATGACAAATTAATAAAAATGCAAAAAATGTTATATACAGGAAATACAAGAAAGTCCAGTATTTTAGTGCTTAAGTTCTCAGAAATTTGCGTCACAAATATTTTATATCATTCAAAGCCTCGAGATTATTAAAATATGAACAGGAAAATTATTCGCTTTGGGCGTAAACCTATAACAAAATCCGTTAACTGTATTATGTTATGATTCATAGACAAAAATGCTATACTTCAGAAATGAATAGCCCGACTGCTATAATTAAATGACAAATAATGAAACATATTTAAAAAATTATAATTATATTATTAGGTGAAACTTTATTTATTGTTGTACACTGTTGTTGTTGTAATTGTAACACCAAACAAACAAAGTTTATAGATACTACTATAACTACTTAGGTAGGTTATTTATTTGGTGTAACAATATTAACGCATTTAAATACTAAACAAATTTGTACAGATTCAATGTCCAATGTATATTAATTACTTATTGTAATTAAACGAATCATAAGTCCATCCCACGCTAAAATAATCTGATCTATTTTCGCAAATAAGGCAAAAATAAGTTTTATTTGAAGACTAGCTGTGCCACGCAGTTTCACCCACGTTTATTAGAGAACAATCTCTTAAAAACAAACAAACATGGCGTGATTTTGTAACACAAAAATATTTTTTCAATTCGAACCAGTAGTTCCTGAGATTAGCGCGTTCAACCAAACAAACTCTACTGCTT